>OX438877.1:1689586-1984586 GCA_949315895.1 Anania crocealis
CTCCATATCCCTGATTCGATTCCCTGACGGCTATTTGTCAAAAACCATTTCTCTACATTTTCACGGGTCTGGGTTTCTGTTATGTTGTTGTGTTTTTTTTTCTGATTTCGACAGTGCAAGTGTATTAATAGTAACTTACTTTATGATCAGAACAATGTATGTGATGTTGTCCATATTTATTTACAAAAGCATTTTTAATTTGTATAATACTTCGGATAATTTATTGTTTTAGTAATTATTCCTCACACCGTTCTAATCTAATATAATTTGTCTTAAATATTTATGGTATACTGCTCGTATAATTATGTCTTTTTTGATAAAACTTTTCCCATACTTTGAGACGCGATATTTGTCATGTATTTACAATATTTTGTATATACCGAAATTAATTATTATATACAAAATTATAATTATATATACACAATTTTTATTACCATCAGAAGCACCTAATAAAAACTATAAAACTGTGGATAAAACCTACAGTTAATATTTTAATTTTGTATACAGGGACATTGTATACAAAATTAAAATATACTGACATAGAAAACTAAATAAATCGTTAATATATATACTCTATGGATGTACCCATCATTGCTGTGGTAACTTAAATTCAGTGATGGAGACTTTTGTCCTGCAATGGGATGGTTATAGGCTGTTACCCATTTTTTTTTTAATTTGTTATAAAATTAATAACCAAAACTACATGAGTAAAAAGAAATTATGCAACAAAAATACAGCAAAACTATATTTTGTATAAGTTTTAATTTCGGTATATACAAAAGTTTGATTTTTATACATCGGATACGCATCATTACTATGCGCATATCACTAACACATTGCAATATAATTCAAAATCAATGCTTATACACAAGTATACAAAATGTATACACAAGGTATACACATTCCTGCCCCCTCGCTAAGTCGCGTTCCTAAATTTACATAAAAAAGCTATAATATCTCATTCCGTTTTAATACTTTTAATTATTTAAAATTAATTGCCTCGATTTTTTCATAACTGTATTCAAGATTTAGTTTTAAGTTTGGATTGATTTTTAGATATTTATAGAAAAGACAATTTTTGTAATGTCCCCAGAATTTTCTTGTTATTTTTTTGATGGAATTATGACATTCCTGGCAACACCTACTACCTTTTGGATTATTGTTTTACATTTCATTCCAAATTCAAAAACTTCGACATTTAATCGACATTGCAATACAAACTTTCTGACCTTCGAATAGAGAACATTTTTAGTTATGAGACATTTTCACGGGATTTTCCAGATTTAAATAAATTTAGTTTCCTCGACAACGCAATTCCATCTTTCTGACCTTAATGTTAGAGTATTTAGTGCATCGGCTGCTGAATAGGCGGGAAGGTTGAGTCTCGTGAGTCTTCGTTCCTCATTTCCTGTTCGTCACCAGACTGCTCGCCATCTTGGTCTTCGTCTTCTGATGACGAGAGCAGACCTGAGAGAGAGACAGCAGATTCATAGGTTATTGGTTTTCTGATACTTATCAGTTTTTAAATTGTTATGTTGCATTAGTTGTTATAAATATATAAGTAGATTGGCGGCCCGTCCCGGCTTCGCACGAGTTGACCACGAGTTTTAGAAGGGATCCCTAATCTTTTCTAGCAATAAATATAGCCTATGTCACTCAGGGTGAATGTAGCTTTCCAATGGTGAAAGAATTTTTGAAATCGTCACAGTAGTTTTTGAGTTTATTCATTACAAACATACACACACTCAGTTTTTAAATTGTTATGTTGCATTAGTTGTTATAAATATATAAGTAGATTGGCGGCCCGTCCCGGCTTCGCACGAGTTGACCACGAGTTTTAGAAGGGATCCCTAATCTTTTCTAGCAATAAATATAGCCTATGTCACTCAGGGTGAATGTAGCTTTCCAATGGTGAAAGAATTTTTGAAATCGTCACAGTAGTTTTTGAGTTTATTCATTACAAACATACACACACACACACAAAAATACAAATCTTTCCTCTTTATATTATATAAGTGTAGATATAGATAGTGCCATCCGCACAGACGCGGTCCACCAATTTTTGGAGTAGAGTATCTTTCCCTTTGAGCGTACCGCTCTCTCCTGATTGGTCTATTTTTTTAGTGTGCACGTGTATTAAGTGTGTACCGATAACACTCACACATAAGTGAAAGCTTGCACACGTATACTATAAACGATTAGGATGAATGGTGTGGCGCGTCTCCGTGGATGGCACTATCTGTAGCATAGATATAGGATACAAGTAGATCCACTGACAGCCCGATAATGCGTGACCAGTTTTGATTTGTCAATGTGTGTGTTAACTAGTGACGTACCTTTAACATTTTTAGACTATCGATAATAATTGCAGTTTGTCGTTTGGAAAATAATGTTTACTGTCACACTGTTTTTATCTCGAGATTATGCACCTACTTTGCGGCATACCTAACCGCCCTCACTTCTTACAACTATAATAGTGGGCAGAGAAATGTGCCCGGTGAGTATATTTTTTACATATAAATTAAAAATAAACAGTCTTAATTAATAAAAAAAATAACAGCCATTGTTAATTAGTTTTCATTATTTATTTCTTCAAAAGATTTTCCCTTGTCATCTGCTGTGCCGTGTGAGCTTATCAATGGCAGTAAGTGGAAAAGAACAAGTAAACAAAATCTGAATAAACATTTACATTCTGATGTATCAAACACTGATTATTGACTTTTAAACAAGATTATCTTAGTTATGTGATTCCTTACAGTTTCCTTCTTCAAATTGTTAAGTTGACATTCAATTGAGACGCTAAACGTAAAATAACATCAAATTTCTCCGGAAACATTCAAGATAAATGTCGACAATAGTATCGATAAATTTGAGTCAAGCTCTAGCGTACATGTAAAATATTTTGATAAATTATTTATCCACCAAAATAATGTAAATAATCAATACATAGAACTTTATCTTTACAAAATATTAAAATGAACAAGTGGATTGAAATAATTTTATATTTACAACTTAACAACAAGATCAAATTCAACAAAAATAACGCGTTTTTACGATGACGACTTTCTACGTATTTACCTGTGAAATAAGCAAATTTCTGAATTATTTTTGTGGTTGACTCCACAGGCACTCACAGAACATGTGACCATTGTTAGATAAAACTGTATTTACTTTAGATAATCTACGATGTAATAGATAATTACATAAAATGTTGAACCTTATATCGCATATGCCACTGGATGTCACTCTGTCAAATACGACAGGTCACGAAACGAAAAGATTTGTTTTCTTTTTCTATCTTGCTAGATTTCCATAAGTGGTTTTCTTCTATCTCGCCGGCTTTGTCCGTCTATTATATTCTACGTTTATGATCTGTAGCTGTTGGGAGCGACCTCTGTTATTCTGACCCCTTAACTACCATTATTCAGAAAGACAAACATGTTTATCCCGCGGGAACCGTGTATATATCAGGATAAAAGTAGCCAAAGTGCTGTTACAGACTATTATCTATCCTGTGTTAAATTTCAAAAGGTTTGTACGCTCGAAAATGCTATGATATCGAAAGGAAAAAACCTTAACATGTAAACAGGGCCCTGGGCCCCTATTCCGCTAATTTACAAATGGCTCAATAGAGTTGTAATTGCATCTCAATCGTATATTTTGACATTACTACCATAATAAATGTGTCAAAATATACAATTGAGATGCAATTACGATTCTATTCAGCCATTTGTAAATTAGAGGAATTGGGGGGCTGACGATTTGCTAGCATCAACTTTATTGGAAAACCAAAAGCGAGAGATACATTTAGAACTGTAACATTTAAGCGGTTTTATCACTAGAAGCGATCTCGTTCAGTAATTTTGAGTTAGAAAATTCTTTTTATTGTTACAAACAGTTATAACAAAAAGAATTTCGAATTTGCGAACATTACTCGGGTTTGTGATCACCGCCCCGCATTTGGCAAGCGTGGTGATCATGCCTGTGGCCATCATTGCTGTGGTAACTTGAATTCAATGATGGAGGCCTTTGCCCTGCAGTGGGATGATTATAGGCCGTTACTTTAGTATATTGTTACCTGCTGTAAATTGTGGATTGGAGAGAGCGTCGGGCCAGTATCTCTTGTTTATGGAGGAACCGTTTTTGCTTTTCTTGCCACCTGTAACAAAAACAGCTTTAGAAGGAGATGATAGATATATTCATGTTCTTACTAATCTAATCTAACTAATCTTACTTATCTTACTAATCTGACCTATCAATCAATTTTTATCTTACAAAAACGTGCTGTACGGGCTATTTACGGCCTTCGACCCCGTGACTCGCTGAAAGAGCTCTTCAAAGAGATTAATATACTACAGTACAGTGTCTTCTCAATACATTCTCGAGAATATTGTTTACGTTCGTAAGAACATACATTTATTTCTTAAGAAAAGTAACGTACACAATTTCAATACCAGAAATAAAGATAAACTCGCCGTTCCAGGCTTCAGACTGCGAAAAGTAGGAAAATCGTTTATGGGAAATTGTATCCGTATTTTCAACAAATTACCAAAGGATATTGCTGAACTCCCTGTACATAAACTTAAATCGTATGTTAAAGTTATTTTAATTAAAAAGGGCTATTACACTGTTAATGATTATTTAAATGATAGAAATGTATGGCATTAAGTTGTCCCAGCTCGTACTTGCTTAAACCTTGTAAAAATTACCTTACCTTGTAAAAATGTATTTAAAAAGAGGCTGACAATAGTGACCTAGTTTCTTGCGCTGCTTCTTTTCAGCACTAGCCTAGACTTGTCCCGAAGCAGTGGTAGGTTTAAATTGGGACGTGTAAAAGCGCCTCCTGGGGCCTACTTGCAGAAACAAAACTGATTTTAACTGATTTTTAACTGATTTTATCTTAGTAATAATACTAATCTTACTAATAATAATAATGTGAAAGTGTATCAGCATGTTTGTTACTCAATCATGCCAGACCTGCGGAACGGATCTGGTTACAGATATAGGTACCTAATAGTATGGAATAGCACATAGGCTATTTTTTATCCTGAAAAAAGATTCGGTTCCCGTGGGATAAACATATTATTATTTGTCTCTCAATTTAACTTTTTTTTTATCTGTCAATTGTACAACAACTACTATAGACCCCTTACCTATGACATAACTCAACAATTAAGGCTCTTAATTATGTATCAAGACTTAAGACTTTAAACTTAAGTATCATTTTCAGGACTTAAGACCTTGATTGAGTCTTTAGACTTGAAAACTTACCAGGTTTGTCAGTACAATCGAGCATCGGTTGCAGTATACGTCGACGCGCGTTTATGAACCAGTTGTTCACTTGGAGGAGAGTCAGCCGCGTCTGAGCCGCCAGGGAGCGCTTCTCTTCTTCCGTCGGGTAGGGATGCTGGGGGGAAGGTATTGAGATACATATTAATTTATTTAGAACTTTATCGCACAAATAGGTAAGGTTAATAAATAAATAAATAAATATTTAAGACATGCCTCACTGGGCCACACAGAGCCATCTAGTCCCAAATTAAGCTACTATTAAGTACCCTGTCGTATGGAGTACTAGACAACCGATAAACTTACATAAATACTTTTTTTTTTTTTTTGTAAATACATACTTATAATACATAGAAAACACCCAGACCAGTACAAACAGACATGTTCATGCACACAAATATTTGTACTGTGCGGGGATCGAACCCGCGACCCATGGCTCAGAAGCAGCGTTTACTACCGCTGATCCAAATGGTCGTCAAAATTATGTTAGAACAAAGTTAATGATATTATATTAGAACAAAGCAGATATGTCATAAGCGCACGCGTTGTGAAGACTGAAATACGCCCCAATTAGGCCTTTTTTACATTGTCCACGTCTAGTGCAGTCACGAGCCGTAATTATTAAAGTTATAGCCATCTCTCTCATTTGCGTGTTATTTCGCATCTTTTGTTCTGCTTATCAGTGAAAATTGTCAATGTTTGCAGTTTTGAATTGCTCGGAACAGATTTAATACGCGAATTACTATGAAGGTATCATATATTAATATCATCATCAAATATCATTGGGTACAGACAACGGCAGGTCAACCTACCCAAAAAGTTAAAGGTCATTGAATTGATTTTCAACTTTAAGTCCAACAAGTAGAGATCAATATCAATTGAGAAAATTTGACGTTTTGTCGTAGGTTGACGTGCTGTTGTCTATAAATAAGGGGTAAACAAAAATGTTTTGTGGGCGGTGCGAAACAAATAAAAACTACATACATACATACATACACTCACGCCTTTTTCCCGGAGGGGTAGGCAGAGACCACATCTTTCCACTTGCTACGATCCTTACAGACTACTTTCGCTTCATCCACATTCATTAATCTTTTCACACACGCTCGCCGGTTAACCTGATCCTTCTTGACCTGACCTTTCTTTAGAACTTCCCCGATTTGATCAAGATAAGTTCGTCGAGGCCTTCCCCTTCGAACAATAAAAACTATATTTACAAATTTTTAAAAGAATAGAGCCTTATTTCTGATAAATGGGACACTAAAAGTGTACTAAAATAAACAAAATTAATTCTTAGTCCTACAGATCAAATAGTTTCTGTATATTACTTATTGAAATATCAAGCACTGGGGCCTAATTCGCGTAACCGAATCGCAGTTCGATCGTGATTGAATTGGACGATTTTGACATTTAGCCCATACTAGAACTGTCAAAAACCTGTCGTTTGATTACGATTGTGATACGATTCGGTTACGCGAATTAGGGGCCTGTTCTCTCATACGTCATTTGTTTTCCGTCTCGTAGATTGTTTATTAAAAGGGGTTATCCCAAATTGTATGAAGGCTAGGCCCAGAACCTGTACACATTGCCAAAAGTTAGGGCAATGTACCTGCAACACTTTGTTATTATCCAAATTCTTTAAAATGACTTCATGGCGGAAGACGACACTTTGATGACATCTGTCAGTTTTGACAATTTCAAAATCACTTAACTCGCTTCGAACAAGTGATATTGTTTGCTTACTTGTGCTTGTTGTAATAATAACAAACAAAACAAAGAGTTTTAACTTATGTAATGCCTAAAGGATATATATTTGCGATTATATTATAATGTTAGATATTCACGTGAGATTATTTAAACGAGTGGCAAAAACTTAACAAAAGAACGGCTATGTCAAATATTGACACAGAAAATCTGACAGCTACTGACATTTAGAGTTTATGGTTTATCTTTTTTTTCGTTAAACGCCATCTTGTATGCCTAGTTGAGAGGGATATTTATTAGATTGTATTAATTTTGAGCCGCTAAATTATACGTTATATACAGTTATTTGTATTTATCCTAAAGTCAGTAGATTTTTCTTGATTTTTTTGATTACTGTACAATGTCTGGGCCTGTTACGGGACATCTCTTTTGGATGGTGATTAAAATTTCATTCTGTATGTTCGTTCGTCATACCACAAGGTGCTGGAATAGCCAGGCCCGCATGACCTGCGTGGCGTGGCGCGGCAGCACGCCGCGCTTGCCGCCCTCCTCGCCCTCCTCCTCGGGCGGGGGCGAGCCCGACACCGACGAACAGGAGTGGTTGGAGTTCGTACCTGACGGGCAATGATGAAAAACTAATGAAATTAAAAATATTCTCATTCATTTAAAGTCAACACAATAGATAGACCAATTACAAATCAAAGTACAGAATGGTTAAAACACATTTTTTAAAATTTATATATTAGGGGTTAAAGTATGAAATTGCCGTTTTGTATGGACGAAATCGAGAAAAGTCATTTTTCCATACAACAATTTTTTAGTTTTTTTAAAAACGCCTGAACCGTTTTCGATGCAATTAAAGGTGAAAGTTAGATGGTTATAAAGCTACGCATTATAGTATTTAAATTTCTGAAAATCAAAGTATATAATACAAATATACTTAATTGAAGCAAGAAGGTCAGCTGACACATTGTAAGGGGTCTTTACAACGACCTCCTTTGAAGTAATAGGCACTAGTATTGCATTTTTTTTTTTAGTTAAAAGTTACTTTATTTAGTTTTTGATACAATACAAAAATAATTACGCAATAATATGACTATACTTAAGAGCTATAAACAAAATAAAAAGTGGGAAAATAATCGGCAATTTCATACTTTAACCCCTATTACATACTTTATTTGATGTTTTAGCAATTTAATTGCAATTATAACATGAGTATTTAAACTTGAAAACTTCTCAGGCTGGACTGGAACCCGCATCTCCTCGCATGCGGCGCGGCGCTTTCCCATTAATTAATTGTTCTTATTTAAATACTGAAATTAAAGATATTCTCATTCATTTATTCAAAGTTAACACAATAAACTAATTAATTACAAATCAAAGTACAGAATAATTGTTAAAACACATTTTTTTTTAAATTTTAATTTTATAATTCTGTGGGTACAGACAACAGCACGTCAACCTACCACATATCGTCAAAATTTCTCAATTGAAATTGATCTCTACTTATTGGACTTAAAGTTCAAAATCAATTCAATGACCTTTAACTTTTTGGGTAGGTTGACCTGCCATTTGCCTGTACATTACATGTCCCTTATTACAGTGACATGACATGTAACAAAACAAATCTAAGGTTTCCAATCATCTAACTTCAAAGCCTCCATCATTGAATAGTTCCCACAGCAATGAAGGGTACAGGCATAATCACTTTGCCAAATGCGGGTTGGTGATCACAAACCCGAGCAATGGAGACTACCGTTACTTTGCTCACCAGTTGGCGCCACTGTAGACTGAGGTCCGGAGGTATAGCTGTCAAAGGCGATCGGCGCCGAAACAAAGTGTTATATCATGAATCTAATTAAGGTTTATTATTTATAAATAACTATCTTGATATCAACAAACTAACTTCTGAAATAGTTGCTCTTGAGGCCGCCTATTTTTGCGCTTTTTCTTAATTCCGCTTTCAAAGCGTTCACATTAATCGCCAAATAATCCATATTTGCGATATTTTACGAAGGAGATTACTTTCCAGCAGGTAAATTAAAGAAATTATAATTTATGCAACAAATACCGCTAAAACCAGTGAAAAGTGAATGATATTGGACCTCACGCGACACTAGCGCCTCTAGTGGCAAATTTACTAGCGATAGCCCCCATTGAATAGAATTGAATTGAATGCATTTATTTTCAAAGTAACAAAGACTCATATTGTTAGTAGTGCTTAATAAAGGTAGGTATATGTTATAGTCCTTAAAATATAGCTTGATTAGAATGACAGTTCTCACTGAAAGAGACGACGTAACTTTGTACCAGCGTCACAAAGTGAAACACATTTGCACACGAAAAAATATTGGTAACTGGCATGTTAAGAATTTTTTTTATACACTGCTGTACATATTAATCAATTTAATTATATATAATAGATATTTAAACTTGAAAAGACGTCTTTACAAGGTTACGTCATTTTTCATAATCGCTAGTGATAAGGTAAAATCGACAAATCGAAATCGACAGACTAACAGTATTTCAAAATCGAAGTAATGTAACATAAATGTTACAAATGATTTAATGAGCATTGGTTGATGCTTTTGTTGAACATCAAATTGCAATTATTAATAGTTGATGAAAAAATTTCAAATTTATTAGATTCTTTATGCGATAAAAATTTTCTAATTGATTTTCATGATTGTTACAATTATTCTCATATTGATCACGACACTGACTTACTGTTAAATCTTAATATATCAGATTTTCATTTTATTTTATATGCCTTATCTGTTTTTTTTTCGTTTGATCAGTCGAGTCAGTCCCATCACTAGTCAACTCAGTTTGACAGGTGTCATGCTAATCAAGCTAAATTTTATGGACTATAGTAAAAATATTTAAAAATTAAACAACATTCAAAGTTTATAATGGCCATTCCTGCACCATTCCCCCCGAAATGGCACAAGAACGGCTGACGTACACACAGTCTAGTCTACCAGCGATCATATTCAGGACGCTGTTACCGCTCGCCCGGACCCTTCGCACCAGGGATGCACATCGTTTTCGCATTGGCGCTATCCATGTTCTGTGCCTAGCTAAACCCATCCAGCTGGTGTAATGGATTTTTTATTTTTACTTTTTTATTGCAAATGTTGAATTGTTATTGTTATATTTATATTTCAATTAATTCTGTTATGTAAACATTGTTATTCAATTATTATTATTATTTATTTTTTTCCCATCAATGACTTTTTTTTTGTTTTCTTTTTGTATTGTTTTTTCTGTGATTCCACTGTTTTTTTATTTTTTTGTTTTTTTTATTTTTTGTTTTTTTTATTTTTTTATTTTAATTTTGATTTTTGATTTTTTAATTTTTGTAAAATATTTTAATTTTAATTTTAATTTGTTTTGTATATATGTTTTTTTTTTCCAGTGCCTACTGGGCTCCCACTGAAAATCAGCGTCGCAGTATGCCTTAGGCTGTTGCGACTAATGCTGAGTGGGGGCCTTTTTGGCACATTCATTGTACCTAATTATTTTTTTTCTGTAAACTTTTTTTCGAAGTGCCAAATAAACATTTATTCATTCATTCATTCATTCATTGTTGCATAGAAGCAGTCTACGCCTGCTTCAGCAAACATCCCTGATGCACTACAGAAGCGATGTTTGCAATGTTTGGAAATTCTAAACATTTTTTGCCCAATACGAGAATAACCCAGGATCCGGAAACCTAGACACGGTATTTACCACTAGAACTATGGGACATTGTCTAATAATTTTTTTTTGTTTGTTTTTTTTTTGTTTTGTGCAATTATTACAAACCTGTAAACGAGTCTGTCGACAGCAGAGCGGCACCTATTTGACTGATTGGCGTTGATCCTTGGACGACCAGCGATGCTGAAACATTACAACAAAATCATACTACTGTATACATTGATATACAATAAGAAGTATACAGTAACAGTACAGTAAAGTAGTAGTTATGTAACCATTATGTATAACAGCTTGGCAGTGTTATTTAATTTTTTTTTACAAAAAAATTTTTTTTGTTATAATATTAAATATTGGTTCAGCTATTAATTTTGAAACACGCTGTGACGCGTACAAAATGTAGCTATGTAAGGTCCATTCAACCGAAATAGGTCTGGGCGCGTCACAGCGTGTTACAAAATTTAAAATGTTTCGAAAATTATTTTTAATAAAAAAAAAATAACACTGCCATGATGTTACACATAATGGTCCAATAACGTGGGCTTCGTTTTCCAGGTGGTTCAAAAAGCACCGTGTATACACACTCTGTTAAATGTGTACCAAAATAATACAATAAACTTATAATGTATAGTAGCGACATCTGGTACCATGTATAAAAAAAAGACGTGTGGCACTCGGAGACTGCCGCGGTAAAGCTATTGCATAGCATTTTTTATCAACCTATGCAATTATAAAACTAAAAAGTATCACCGCTGTGCCGGTCGGAGTGGGGGGTGTTAGGTTATTTTCGTTACGGAATTTCTGGATTCGGTCTCAACGCTCAAGGCCCGCGATAGAAGCTATGCAATAGCTTAAAAGTTGTTCCCTGTTTCTGGTCGGTCTAGTAACCGTATTAAAAAAAAGTTGTCTATTAGCGAGCACATGTAGTTTTAATGCAGTCTGATACAAAAATGACACCTAAATTAGTCCTAAAAATGTCCTACATTAAATGATTGACGTTGACTTTACGTCAGTGTCAACTTTCTTTTTCTCCCCTGGCTTCTTCGACCGTTTATTCGGTCATAATTTCGCCAATGTCGGGTTTCCCGGGTCACGGAATCACTAAATATTAATGAAGCAAAGCAATAGAACATCCTCTAGCAGTGGCGGCGCAAGGCCTAAACTTAATGTGGGCGAGGTACATTTCGCGAGGCCCTCTGATAATATGGGCAAGCATTTTGCGAGGCCCTCTGATGGTATAATTAATTTTATGACATAAATATCTAGTATTTCATTCACATTTATGCCAAAGAGTGAAATATCTATAAGTAAATTATAATGCATTTAATAAGTACTTTTGCGCTTTCCATACTTTTCAAATTTTTTATAACTGTGAGGCGCGAGGCCCTTTGCACCGCGAGGCCGTGGGCGGTGGCCCACACCGCCCACGGCCTCGCGGCCTTACGCCGCCTCTGTCCTCTAGTCTTAACTTATTTACATAAATTAAAATTTCTATATACAGAAATATACAGTGTCAACTTTATAACCCGGCCAAATTATTTCATGCAATAAGTAGTAGGGACATTTCTGTCATGTTGGATCGAATCGATTGAAGAGTTTTTACTCAAAGTGCACCCATAAGTCAAATGGACATTTTAATTAGACACTTTTTTGACTCTGATTTTGTATCTTATTTTTTTATATAAGGTCATCTCGTTTCGAGCGAAAATATTCTAAGGACCGGTTCAGCATACTAAATAAACCTTTTGATTTAAATAAAAAAAATAATTATACCCTACTTTTCGAGAAAATAAAATTAAGGAGGAAAATAAAACATCCTATTTGTTATTATGCACGGCGCTTGACCTTGTCCTTGGCCGATTGGCGTGCCGCGGCCAATGAGTGAGTGAGACGGAGGCGATGACGTAGGGATCATTCAGAGTAGACGGGATGCTCTTTAATATAATTATTTCTTTCGTTAGAAAAAAATATATGAAAACAAGCCAGTCTTTTTTTAATAATAATAGAGTCCTAATTCTCTGATATAATTAGAGACTCTGTATAAATATTTTCACTTGAAACGAGGTGACTTTTAAATATTACAGACAACAGCACGTCAAGCTACCACAAAACGTCAAATCTCAATTGATATTGATCTCTACTTCTTGGACTTAAAGTTGGAAATCAATTCAATGACCTTTAACTTTTTGGGCAGGTTGACCTGCCGTTGGCTGTACATCAATGGTTTGTACAGGGTGCGTTTTTTTGATATCCCATAACTCTAAGGTTATATATATTCTATAGGTAAAAATAATATGAAACGCCCTAGACCATGTGCACACTTTTTTGCAAATATAAAACAAAATACAAAACGGCGGACTTAATGCTAAAAGCATTCTTTACCAGTCAACCATTGGGCCAAACAGAAATATCACGGGCGGTGCATCGAAGAAAACGAAATAAAAAAGCAATACATCAATAAAATAGAAGAATACATAAATAACAATAATTACTTACATAATATACCAAAGATAATAAAATATAGTAATATACAGGGTGAAATTTTGACCACTTTCCAAAATTTTATTAGGCGTTCGGTATCGTATTTAGAGCCCATTTATGAAGTAAAAACTGTAAATCAAGCTTTCACCCGAAAATATTTTTCGCAACATAGTTGTTAATTTTTACGGTCCTAGGCCTGATAAAAGGATAATCAAAAACGTATGAATAGTATCGTAATGAATAAATGAGATGCGAATCGCGTAAAAAAAAAGTGTTGCTAGGCGGCCGTATCAAAAATTTTATATTTTTGCGGACATTTTCCAAGTGCTTTATCTTGACTTTTTGTACTGGGCTATACCAAAAGAAAAAATACGTCATTTGTTTTTTTGTCTCGTAGATTGATATATTAAAATTTGAAAAGTGGTTAAAATTTCATCCTGTATACATAACTACTTACACATAATATGATAATTAGTTTAAAAAATGTAACTAGTTTTGCGAGACTTTGGCAAACTTACACTAAAGTTTAGTAAAGTAGCGGGAGAGCGTAACTTGTAAAAAACATTGAAGTGTGTGGGTCTAGTCATTCCCGAGTGTATCGTTTTCATTCAAAAATTCATTCATAACAAGGTAAGGGGTAATCTACATAAACTGTCGTGACTTTTAGAATAGAAGGGCCTAAGTGCCAAACAACAAAATTCGTTGTGCAATTTAAAATTGCCATTTTATTAAAAATCTAAATCAGCCATTTGCTTAAGCAACATGTAAATAAAATATAGCAAAATTTTATTATCATTGTTATACGGACTGCTGAGAAAAATGGTAATTTATGTATTTTCAGAGGCTACTTTGAGATTTTTTTCTATCGAGAAAAGTTTTTAGAATCGTGTTTTGGAAACAGCCACCTAGTCGAAAATATGATCAATTACAACTACATAGAATTTGGCAACAATACGAGCCATAGGCTTAAAGCAAAACAATCTTCATTGAGCTGAATTTGGCTCAAGTCAGCGTCTTTGGAACTAGTTTGGTTTTAAAAGTAGTAAGTGGGTCACACCGTTTGCCGAGTAGTGCCGGCACATAAAAAGAATAGCACTACCCCTCTCTTCCCGTGGGTGTCGTAAGAGCCGACAGAGGGAAAACTGCCATCAGGAGATGGGCAGCAGCGTCTCCTAGAAGCAGCAGGCCATACTGCGATCGCCAACCCGCCTGCCAAGCGTGGCGATTATGGCAAACCCCCCCCAAATATGAATATACCGCAAAAAATTCGGCCCCCAGACCCCGGCGGCCCCGCTAGTCCTAGCTATGGCAGCGGCTATGGTAACGGCGGGGCAGGGGGTGCTAAGAATCCCCGGGTAAGATCCGGCTGCCAACAACGACGACTCGACCTGGCAACATATAACACGCGCACACTGAGGCTTGACGCGAAGCTCGTAGAGTTGGAAGAAGCAATTGGTAAGTTACATTGGAATATCATTGGGCTATCTGAAGTCCGAAGAGAGGGAGAGGACTCGATAACCCTGCAATCCGGTAACTTACTATACTACCGGGAGGGCGACCAACAGTCCCTAGGTGGTGTCGGGTTCATC
Source organism: Anania crocealis (assembly GCA_949315895.1). Taxonomy (NCBI): domain Eukaryota; kingdom Metazoa; phylum Arthropoda; class Insecta; order Lepidoptera; family Crambidae; genus Anania; species Anania crocealis. The sequence goes on from OX438877.1 coordinate 1,704,346, forward strand.
GTCCACAAGTCACTTGTCAACAACGTGATTACTATCGGAAGTGTTTCGAGCAGGGTAGCGTACCTGATACTCAGAATATCGAAACGATATTCGCTGAATGTCATTCAGGTTTACGCTCCGACCTCGAAACACGACGATGTCGAAGTGGAGGCTATGTATGAGGAGATCTCTAAAGCCATGCATAGCTTTAAAACGCACTACACGGTTGTGATGGGGGATTTCAATGCGAAGTTGGGGCAACGTTGCGGTAATGAGTTGAGAATGGGGAAATTTGGACTTGGGCAACGGAACAAAAGGGTCAGATGCTGGCAGACTTCATGGAGAGGGAGAACCTCTTTATGATGAACTCCTTCTTCAAGAAGCCCGTAAGCCGCAAATGGACCTGGATCAGCCCGGACGGTAATGTCAAAAATGAGACCGATTTTATCATGTCAACGAAGAAGCACATATTCGATGATGTCGCTCTGATCAACGCTGTTAAGACAGGAAGCGATCACCGCATGGTCAGAGGCACATTGAATATCGACGCAAAGCTTGAAAGAGCGCGACTGATAAAATCCACGCTCCGACCAATACCGGCTCAAATTCAAAACCCCGAGTGCTTTCAGCTCGAGCTTCAAAACCGTTTCGAATCCCTTGAGAACAGCATCGATGTGGACGATCTATACAACATGGTGGTGGATACTGTCCGTACGGTAGGGTCTAAGTACTTTAAAACCCGCCGTCCCAAATCAAAGAAACTCTCCAGTCAGACTCTTCTACTCATGGATCAGAGAAACGAAATGAGGCTACAGAACTCAGCGGATGCCCATCGCTATCGGCAATTAAATAGACAGATATCGAAGTCTTTGAAGAGCGACCTTCGTCAATTTAATACCCGACGTATTAAAGAGGCCATTGAGCGGAACAAAGGCTCCAAAGTGTTCGCCAGAGATCTGTCTATTGGGCAAAGCCAATTGACGAGGCTGAAAACTGAGACAGGTAGCATCATTACGTCAACACCTGAAATCCTGAGGGAGATTGAGAGTTTCTATAGACAGTTATACTCCACGAAAACACCTGTTGAAAGCAAGGCTAAAGACCCTAGAGCCAAGCTTACCCGACACTATTCTGATGATATCCCGGACGTCAGCCTGTGCGAGATTAGAATGGCTCTCAAGCAGCTTAAAAAAAACAAGGCGGCGGGTGATGACGGAATCACAACAGAGCTCCTTAGAGCGGGCGGTAAGCCGGTACTTAAGGTCCTCCAGAAGCTCTTTAATTCTGTCATCCTCGAGGGCAAAACGCCAAAGGCATGGGGCAGAGGCGATGTGATGCTGTTCTTCAAGAAGGGTGACAAAACTCTCTTGAAGAACTACATACCCATCTCGCTTCTGAGCCATATCTATAAGTTGTTTTCGAGAGTCGTTACGAATCGTCTCACTCGCAGGTTCGACGACTTCCAACCTCCCGAACAAGCCGGGTTCCGAAAAGGCTATAGTATCATAGACCACATTCATACGCTGCGGCAAGTTATACAGAAGACCGAAGAGTATAACTTGCCACTTTGCTTAGCGTTCGTGGACTATGAGAAAGCCTTTGATGCGATTGAGACCTGGGCAGTGCAGCAGTCTCTCCAAAGGTGCCAAATAGACTACAGATACATCGAGGTACTGTACTTATACCAAAACGCCACCATGTCGGTCCGATTACAGAACCAGAGCTCTAATCCGATCCAGCTACAGCGAGGTGTGAGACAGGGAGACGTTATTTCTCCGAAACTGTTCATAGCTGCGTTGGAGGATATTTTCAAGCTTCTGGACTGGAAAGGACGCGGCATCAACATCAATGGCGAATACCTAACACACCTGCGATTTGCCGATGATGTAGTTCTTATGGCTGAGACCTTGGAAGACCTGAACATTATGCTCGAAGATCTCGGTAATGCTTCTCAAAGAGTGGGTCTTAGGATGAACATGGACAAGACGAAAATCATGTTAAATGCCCATGTTGCACCCGCTCCAGTTAACGTTGGGAACATTGCACTCGAAGTTGTTGACCACTATGTTTACCTGGGACAGATAGTCCAGTTAGGTAAGTCCAACTTCGAGAAAGAGATCTCTCGTCGAATCCAGCTCGGATGGGCAGCATTCGGGAAGCTCCGGCATATATTCGCGTCCGAAATACCTCAGTGTCTCAAGACGAAAGTCTTTGACCAGTGTGTGTTGTCAGTAATGACCTATGGGAGTGAGACGTGGTCGTTTACTATGGGTCTCATAAGAAGGCTCAAGATCACCCAGCGAGCAATGCAGAGAGCGATGCTTGGTATTTCCCTACTCGATGGAATCAGAAATGATGAGATCCGCAGGAAAACTAAAACAACCGACATCGCTCGAAGGATTGCATCGTTGAAGTGGCAGTGGGCGGGACACATAGCACGGAAAACCGATGGCCGTTGGGGCGGAAAGGTTCTCGAATGGCGACCGCGTACCGGACGACGTTCCGTGGGCAGGCCCCCTACACAGGTGGATCGACGATCTGATCAAGGTCGCGGGAAGCCACTGGATGCGGACAGCACAGGACCGATCGTTGTGGAGATCCTTGGGGGAGGCCTATGCCCAGCAGTGAGCGTCGTTCGGCTGATATGATGATGATGATATGATGAAGTGGGTCACAAAGGGGCAGTGTGAAAATTACCAGGCCATGGTAGAAGAATGTTTGGGAATAACACTACTTAAGACAAAATAATGTATTATGCAGTTGGTTTTCTAAATAAATATAAAATTTTAAAAAAAGTGTGTCAATTTTGAGGTTCATTGGGGTGCTAATTACCAAAATGCCATCCTTTTTAAAATCCAAGATGGCGGACGTATTTTTTTATAATTTGATATGGGTGTCAATTTTGAGGTTCATTGGGGTGCTGATTACGAGTGTTTATCGCAATAAATAAATATTTTTATATAAGAATAAGAATAAATAAATAAATGTGGACAACATCACATACATTGTTCTGATCCCAATTTGAATAACTATTTAAAGCATTCGTATTTTGGAAACCAGAAACAACGAAGGTACCACAAACACCCAGACCCGAGAAAATGTAGAAAAATACACCTTTCTACATTGACCCGTCCGGGAATCGAACCCGGGACCTCGGAGCAGGCGACACCTTGAAAACCGGTGTGTACGCCACTCCGCCACGGAGGTCGTCGTCATATGTATATTGTTTCCTTGTTACAACCCTGGCCGTCGCGATACTGTCTAGAAGTTGTCTGCATTTTCCATGAGATCAAAGGCGTCGGAGGAATGTACGGTTTTATAGACTGTGCTAGAGTTATGGGATATCAAAAGGAACACGTTGTATAGATAAAAACTTACGTGGTTCTCTCGAACTAGCGGTGTAAGGCATTTCCGTGTGTGGGGGGAACACCGGCGGGTAGGGGGGCGCGGCCGGCGCGGGGGGGGACTGGAAAAGAGAAATAGAATATGAAGCAGTCAAGCTATTTTAACACTTAGTATTAATAAGGTAGATTTTTTACATTTGAAAACTGGCTAACATTAGTTACTCGTTTGTGCATTTATGTATCTTACTAATGGACCAAATATCAAAAAAAACTGCAGTACTATTTGATGACCATTTGGATCAGCGGTAGTAAACGCTGCTTCTGAGCCTTGGGTCGCGGGTTTGATCCCCACTAAGTACAAATATTTGTGTGCATGAACGTCATGTATATTTTTACTGGTCTGGATGTTTTCTATGTATTATATATACGTATGTATTTACAAAAAAAAAGTATATAAGTAAGTTTATCGGTTGTCTAGTACCCCATACGACAGGGTACTTATTAGTAGCTTAATTTGGGACTAGATGAAAGATCTATCGAGTCGATAAAATGTTTGGAAAAGCTTTAGACGACCTCCATGGCGGAGTGGCGTATACACCGGTTTTCAAGGTGTCGCCTGCTCCGAGCTCCAGGTTCGATTTCCGGAGGGGTCAATGTAGAGAAAAAGATTTTCTAACCGTCTTACAAAAGAACACTAATTTATCTATGCTTTATCATAAACTGTAGGCAGTGTATAATTGTTGACGACATCACAAACATTGCTCTTATCCCAAATTAAGTATCTATTCAAAGCACAAGTATGTATGTACGACCAGTATTTAAAATTAAAAATTATTATGTCTCAGGCGGGATTCGTACCAGAATCTCCGTGCCTACCGGGCGCAGCGCTATACCGTTAAGCCACCGAGACACTGCGTCACAGAGCGAATTTTTGAAGCATATTCTTATCGCTGTAAGCTCTTAATAATTTTTCAACTTTAAATACTGTTAATAAAATTGCAATGATCTCACAAAAAAAAATATAAAGTATGTATGTACTAGTACTAGTAATTTCTAGTCTTGTGTAGTTCGCGAACGACCTAGTTCGGAAGACCGCTCTTTCGTACGAACTACGCGAACTAGGTCGCAGAGAGACCGCTCCTTAGTTCACTAGTTCCGACGCGGCGCGCGGAACGCGGATTTGTTGTGAGCGAGAGCGGGCGGGTTAGATATTATTTTTTGTTCGTAAAATGTTAAATCTTAGAAAATAACAAAAACATAATAAATAGCTAATACTGAACAAAAGTATAAGATTGTCTCTAAAATAATATATAAGTATATTTTTTGTACCATTGTTTGTGCCATGTTCAAAAACTTAATGAATATTAAAACGTTGATTATTTGCAAAATAATATATTTTTATTTATTCATTATCTATCATAAATAAACACACTCGTAATATTAATACAGCTCATATAAGTTACTTTTCTGCAATCAACTAATAAACGAATCCATTTGCAATATTCATCCACTATATTTTATTAATATACTAAAATAGTAAGTAATTTACTACTGCAAGCTGATTGATGAACATTATAATAATAAACAAAACAGAGCGACGAAGCGAACGCCGAACGACTGATCTATTTAACCGGAATTTGTGAAAGGAGCGGACGAACTAAAAGAACGACCTAGTTCGCCAAAGACCGGCGAACTAAATTGATCGCTCCCGGTCGCGAACTAAAATGCGCAAGACTAGTAATTTCAGTTTGTTATAAAATTCAGGAACACGTATAATGATTAGTAGATAAATAGTAAAAAATTGTAAACATACATTTCATACCTGATATTGAGGAGAATTCGAAGTACTGGAGTGGTCGTCTAGAGATCCGGATAAATTGTTATTGCTCTCCACACCACCTGTGTGTGAATATACCAATTCAAATTAGTTATAATATGCTATTTAAATCGTATCATATGTACTTGTATGTTGTTCATTTCATTAGTTGATCTGAATGTTTTACTTTTTAAATTTGTTTTTCTTTCTTTATTTAGTTATTAATATTATATTCTCTTTTAATGATTTGTCATGAAATTCTGATATGTTGTTTTAATGGTTTGTTTTGTTCCTTGTATATATTATATATGTTAATTCTCCTTCATTTTGCTTTCTTTTGAGTTATATGGTTGTGAATATGTACACACTTTTAAGGATTACAGTCTTGTTTATATATCGATTGTAAATTTTTGATTGAAACATTTTAAGATTGTAATTTGTTGTGTGTATCAATAAAATAAAATCAAAATAAAAAATTAAGTATGTATTTATTATACAACATGACTTTCTTATCACAATCAAATTTTTGTTCAGGCATTCAGTATCGTATTTAGAGCCCATTTATGAAGTAAAAAATGTAAGTCAAGTTTTCATCCAAAAATATTTTTCGCAACATTTCATTCAATTTTTACGGTCCTAACCATGTGAAGGAATAAAGAGAAAATCAAAAATTTCTGAACAGTATCGTATAAATGAATGAAATGCGCACCGCGTCAATAAAGTGATGCTAGGAGGCCATATCAAAAAATTTATATTTTCGGTGGATATTTTCTAAGTGCTTTATCTTGACACTGGGCTTTACCAAAAGAAAAAAATACGTCATTTATTTTTTGTCTCGTAGATTGTTGTATTAAAACTTGGAAGGTGGTTAAAATTTCATGCTGTATTAAAAATAAATAAGAATAGAGTAACGGCCTATATCATCCCGCTGCAGGGCAAAGGCCTCCATCATTGAATTCAAGTTACCGCATCAATAGTACAGGCATACAGGCATAATCACGCATGCGGGTTGGTGGTGAACCCGAGCAATGTTCGATAGTTGGAAATTCTTGTTGCCCGTCCGAGGGATCGCATCTATGGGTACCGGGTTCCATCCCCGGGTAGAGCAAAAAAAAGTTTTAAATTACCCATGATTCACTGTGGTGACTTGAATTCAACGATGGAGGTCTTTGCCCTGCAGTGGCATGCATACAGGGTGTAACAAAAGTCTTAACGAAAGCGAATACCACGTATTTTACACATTTGAACGATCTTTTTTTCCATGACACACATATTGAGGGTCAAAATAAAAAAAAATATTCAAGATTTTTTCATGAAAATCTTCTGTTTGTTTTAACTAAACTGTTTTCTTTAGAAACGTGATGAAAATTTTTAGATCTTTTTCATAAAAAGAAACGCTTTAAAGAGAGCAACCCGAAATGTCGTATCGTCTGTAGCACACGCTATACATTGCAGGCAATAAATACTAGATTTATTTTAATGCCTAATAAAAAAGTCGTTTGCCAGCGATTAATTTTGTTAAATAGGTACGATTTGGTTTGATGAACCAAATGCGAGGTTTAAGGCTTCGTAAGGCTTTTTGTTACAACCTGTACAGACCGTCACTTATACTCACCGCCAGTGTAATCTGTCCTCAAGAGGTTTTCACTCTGCATCTTAGTCTTGAGGCACGCGATGTACCTCCCGCAGAAGTCCCGGCACAACTCCTGGACCTTCTCCAGTTCCAGAAGGTGGATCCTGAGGACCTGGTGGAAGAGGAAAGTAAATATTATTTATTTATGGTCAGCTCATACGAGATACACTTCCAATAGTATTAAAGTAATTAATTAAAAATTTAATACTAACAGATTTCTATTTTTTAAGCAATCATAAAAAGTAAGTATATCCAAAGAATCTATCATATGATCACAAATATGAACATGATATACATGGACATAAATATGAACAACATCAATGAATCTGAAAATAAGGGGAAGCTATAGGCTTGCACGCGTCGACCTTTTCAGTGGCGAACATGATCACTAATCAGAAACCAATGAATTCCTCTCTTACCATCAACCGATAAACGATATAAAAAGATAGAAAGAAAGACGAGAGAACTTAGCATAGACTAGAACGAAAGAACGAAAGGTAGGAGGTAAAAAAAACACCAAAATGCTCTTAATCTTAAGCCATTCAGCCTCCAGTCCGTCGACCAGCCCTTGCATTGCTGTGATCACGGATGTCTCAGCCGTCACATCGCCCGCTGTTGTCACGGCTTCTTGTTCGGTAGCCACGCGGCGCATGTGTCGATCAGCGTTAAAAGAGAATACCAATCGTGCGTTCATAGCAGCTGTACCCAGAGGAGAACACCAAACCTACCTGTATACTCTTAATCATAAGGCCGTCGACCTCCGGGTCGTCGACGAGGAAAGGCCTGCGGTCCCTCCTCTGGTGCTGAACGAAGGCCTGGAGGTCCGCACCGAAGGCGTCAGCCGCCGGGGCCTCCGCCCCAGCGGTGGCCTGCTCGCATCGCTCAAGAAGCAACGCGAGAAGTGGGAACAGCGGGTGCCTGAAATAATACAATTGAAACAATTGTAGCTTTAAAGCTCCGCGCGGGTCTAGTGGCTTAAATATCGGGCCAATATCTCGGGGTCCCGGGTTCGATCGCAGGGTCGGGCTACATAAAGTTTCGGATATTCGTACATTGCTCGGGTTTGTGATCATCAGCAAAGAATATTCTTTGTCATCAGACAGCATTTGAAAGAGTCGTGATTATGCCTGTACCAATCTTTGCTGTGGTAACTTGAATTCAATGATGGAGGCCTTTGCCCTGCAGTAGGTCAGAGACTACGGATGAAGTATATATGTACGAGGAAGTCTGAAAGTGGCACCGGTTACCGAAAAGATAGTGGGGTATGGTCATGTAATGAGAAGGGAAGAAAGCCATGTAACTAAAAGAGTGATGAGTATGAATGTGGATGGCTGGAAGGGAAGAGGCCGACCGAGAAAGAGATGGATGGACTGTGTGAAACAAGAGATGAGTGTGAAAGGAGTGGATGATTCAGTGACGAATAATAGAATAGTGTGGAAGAGAAAAACATACTGCGCCGACCCCAGATAAACTGGGAAAATGGGCAAGAGAATTATGATGACTGTAGGTCAGAGACTACTAATAATAATCCTTTCAGGAACAAAAGCTTTCTTTACAGTGTATTAGACTGCTAATAAACATCATTTCCTATATTTTAAATGCGAAAGTAACTCAGTCTGTCTGTCTGTCTATCTGTCACGCTTTCATGCCAAAACTTCTGAACTGATATTGACGAAATTCGGTACAAATATAGATTATAGTTTGACAAAGGACCACTGCTGGGTACAGCTTTACTGAACATGAACTATACGTAATACTGAGCCGACAAAGCCTCGGGCGATAAGCTAGTTTTACAAAAATTCTCGCATGTAAGCATTTGTATAAATTCAATTACTTATACAGGATGAAATTTTAACTACCTTCCAAATTTTAATATATCTAACTATGAGACAAAAAACAAATGACGTATTTTTTCTTTTGGTATAGTCCAGTACAAATATGTCAAGATAAAGCACTTATAAAATGTCCGCAAAAAATCTAAAATTTTTGATACGGCCTCCTCACAATACTTTGCGCATCTCATTCATTAATTACGATACAATTTATAACTTTTTGATTTTCCCTTCATACATTCAGGCTTGGGAGCGTTAAAATTGGAAACTACTCGTATGCTGTGAAAAATATTTTCGGGTAAAAACTTGTTTTACTTTTTGTACGTCATAAATGGGCTCTAAATACGATACTGAACGCCTATAATTTTTTATAAAGACGATGAAAATGTCAGCGACTTCACTGATTTGTATATTATGTCGCCGTAAAATTGTAAACTTGGTCAGTTCACAATGGGGGCTATCGCTAGTGAATTTGCCACTAGAGGCGCTAGTGTCGCGTGAGGTCCAATATCATTCACTTTGTACTGGTTTTAGCGGAATTTGTTGCATAAATCATAATTTCTTTAATTTACCTGCTGGAAAGTGATCTCCTTCGTAAAATATCGCAAATATGGATTATTTGGCTATTAATGTGAACGCTTTAAAAGCGGAATTAAGAAAAAGAGCAAAAATAGGCGGCCTCAAGAGCAACTATTTCAGAAGTTAGTTTGTTGATATCAAGATAGTTATTTATAAACAATATAACCTTAATTAGATTCAAGATATAACACTTTGTTTCGGCGCCAATCGTCTTTGACAGCTATAACTCCGGACCTCAGTCTACAGTGGCGCCAACTGGTGAGCAAAGAAACGGTAGTCCCCATTAAACGATCCGTTAGTTTATAATCTCACTCGTTGTATTGTAAACTGACAGATCTCAGCCTACATGATTTACTATTAAAATCCGTGGCGGAGTGGCGTACACGCCGGTTTTCAAAGTGTCGTCTGATCCGAGGTCCCTGTTCGATTCCCAGACGGGTCAATGTGGAAAAAAAGTGATTTTCACGGGACTGAGTGTTCGTGGTTCGTTTCTGATTTCCACATAACTAACCATTCACTAGCCCTGTTCCCAGGTCATCTGGGGTCGGCGCAGTATGTTTTCCTCTTCCATACAATCCTGTCAGTCGTCATCGAGTCGTCTACTCTCTTCTTAACCATATTATTCTTTCTGACACAATCATACCATCTCTTTTTAGGTCGCCTTCTACCCGTCCATCCATCAACAGTCATATTCATCACTCTTCTTGCCACGTGCCCTTCGTCTCTTCTCATCACATGTCCATACCATGATAGGCGATTTCCTTTTAATTTTTCTACTACTGGTGCTACTTTCATACTTCCTCTAATGTATTCATTCCTTATTTGTGTTGTCCACATTTATTTATTATAATTTATTAAGTACGAGTACATTTTATACATATACATACAATTATACATATACTTACTTGTATACAGCCCGCTTGTCGGCCTCAAACTGGGCCTGGTCGGCGTCAGCGGCGGGCGCGCCCCCACCCTGCATCCCGCCCCCTCACAAGCCCCGCCGCCGCATCTGAGGACAAAACAATATTTCGTCAAAAACATTCAATTTAGAATCATGAAAAAGATTCTATATTCTAAGTTAGAACTTTTGCAATCATCAGTGAAAATTACGTTCAATTCCATGGAATAGTTTTCGCATGAAACGCTTACAAACATACATACAATAGAATCAGTTTTATTCCTGCAAATAGGCCCCTGGAAGCGCTTTTACACGTCCCAATATTTAAACCTACCACTGCTTCGGGACAGATGTGGGCTAGTGCCGAGTAGGAACAGCGCAAGAAAACTCGGTCACTTTTGTCAGCCTCTTTCTAAATAAATATGTTTACATAAGATATATGCCAGTGCGAGCTAGGACAATTTAAAGCTAAACGTTCCTATCATTTATACAATAGATTCGGGATATGATTGGGCAAGAGTTGACAGACTAGCGCCACGTCACACACCTAGGTATTGTGTAGGTATATAATATATGTACTTTTTTATTTATTTTTTCGACCGCCCCGTTGGTCTAGTGGTTTATATACCGGACCAAGATCTGGGGTTCCCGGGTTCGATCCCCGGGTCGGGCAACAAAAAGTTTCGATTTTTCGAACATTGCTTGGGTTTGTGATCACCAACTCGCATTTGGCAAGCGTGGTGATTATGCCAGTACCCATCATTGCTGAGGTAACTTTAATTCAATGATGGAGGCCTTTTCCCTGCAGTGGGATGATTGTAGGCTGTTACTTACTTTATTTTTATTTATAAGATTTATCAACTGTAGTTACAATATTTAAATATAGAGGAAACATGCTTAGGGAAGTTAGAAATATTGCACGACAGATTTACAGATAACACTGATTTCTCCATACATATATAATATATTCCTACGTGTATGAGGCGAAGGAGTACTGCTAGAAGACGGGCAGTAGCAATTTTAGAAGTCAGCCATATTAAAGATGACTCGGATGCACGAAGTACCCAAATATCATCATCATCATTTCAAAAAGAGGGTTTTATATTATCTGTGGTTTAGCCAAAAGTGGGAAAGAATACGCTGCTGCCCGTCCTTTCTTTTTCCTTGCATTGGGATGATTATAGGCTGTTATTTTACATTTACTTTACGTGTAGTGTTGAGAAGTTGAGCCGCAGACAATTATTTATACCATTCAGTCATATTACTATGAATAAACCCTAACCGTATTCCTTTAACTGCCATTCAAAAAGCCATAACAGAATTAATTCTGTAAGACCCCCAGTTTTACCGCCACAAGTAACATCTTATATCAATCTACTGGCAACACTTGTGATGAATGTGCCCGGGCTTTTAATATCCGTTTTTATTGCTTTAGTGTTGCCATTTGTGGCGTCGTGTTTACAAGTATTTTAGTTTTTGTTTACTAGCGATTCGGTTGTTTTGGTGTTTTGTGATTGGTCTAACGGCAAGTTTGGAAGGGGTGATAATTATAATAGGTTCGAATTTTTACCGACCCGAAAATAATATTAGGGGTTAAAGTATGAAATTGCCGTTTTGTATGGACGAAATCGAGAAAAGTCATTTTTCCATACTAACAATTTTTTAGTTTTTTTAAAAACGCCTGAACCGTTTTCGATGCAATTAAAGGTGAAAGTTAGATGGTTATAAAGCTACGCATTATAGTATTTAAATTTCTGAAAATCAAAGTATATAATACAAATATACTTAATTGAAGCAAGAAGGTCAGCTGACACATTGTAAGGGGTCTTTTCAACGACTTCCTTTGAAGTAATAGGCACTAGTATTGCATTTTTTTTTTAGTCAAAAGTTACTTTATTTAGTTCTTGATACAATACAAAAAGAATTACGAAATAATACGACTATAATTAAGAGCTATAATAAAAATAAAAAGTGGGAAAATAATCGGCATTTCATACTTTAACCCCTATTACTTTGCCACCTTTATACAGGCTGAAATTTTAACCACATTCCAAAAATTGCATAGGTGTTCAGTATCGTATTTAGAGCCCATTTATAAAGTAAAAAATTTTAATCAAGTTTTCACCCGAAAATATTTTTCGTAATATAATTTTAAATTTTTACGGTCCTAGGCCTGTTAAGGTATAAAGGGAAAATAGAAAACTTATGAATACTCGTAGCACAGATAATATAATACTACTGAACAGTATCGTAATTAATGAATGAGATGCGCATCGCGTAAAAGTGTTGCTAGGCGGCCATATCAAAAAATTTTGAATTTTGGCGGACATTTTTTGAGTGTTTTATCTTGACATATTTGTACAGGGCTATACCAAAAGAAAAAATACGTCATTTGTTTTATGTTTCGTAGATTGATATATTAAAATTTGGAAGGTGGTTAAAATTTCACCTGTATTTTGCCACGAATCTTGTGTGTGTCGTGTGGTGCTGACATATTAAAAGAATGCCACTACTCCTCTTCCTGTGTGTGTCGTAAGAAGCAACAAGGGCGTATCTATTGCCAGAAGTAGACGGGCAAAACTGCAATCGGCAACCAGGCTGCGAGGCGTGGGGTATGGCAAACTCCTCGTTGAAGATACAAACTCATTATAGGTTATGCATTTGTGAAAAGTATTCACAAACCACTTCACCATTCATTCAAATTAAAAAAGTTTTAAGGCACGCGGACGATACGAAATACGAATCAGTGTTCTGACCGACCATAATGCAACGTACCTAAATGAAAAGCTAAGAAGCTTTTGATTCCGAATTACAAAAATTTCAATTTTAACGCCCCGTTGGTCTAGTGGTTTAAATTCCGGGTCAAGAACTCGGGGTCTTGGGTTCGATCCCCGGGACGGGCAACAAAAGTTATGAATTTTCGAACATCGCTCGGGATTGTGATCATCAACCCGCATTTGGTAAGCGTATGGATATTCCTGTACCCATCATTGCTGTGGTTATCTGAATTCTATGATGGAGGCCTTTGCCCTGCAGTGGGGTGATTAAGGGACGTTATTTTACAATTATAATAAGGCAAAGGTTACGATATCATGAATATATATATACACTAGCTGTTGCCCGCGACTTCGTCCGCGTCAATTTCTATTATTATGATCGCGACTATTTTTGGAACATTATTCACTGATGCTTCGCTCCTATTGGTCGCAGCGTGATGTTATATAGACTAAAGCCTTCCTCGATAAATGGACTATCCAACACAAAAAGAATTTTTCAATTCGAACCAGTACTTCCGGAGATTAGCGCGTTCAAACAAACAAACAAACTCTTCAGCTTTATAATATTAGTATAGATTTTCCATGTACAGTCGACCAAATTGAATCATGACCCACTTCGCCGATCATTCCTTTATACTCTTAAATGTATAAAGGTTTGTCAGTGACTGTCAGTGAATAATAAAATGATAACCAGTTCGTTACTAGGAAATGTATGTATAAGCGAATTTCAACCTACTTGTATAGAATGACAGTAAAAAAATTACCTTATGGTGGGTCATGGTTCAATTTGGTCGATTGTACTTTTAAGTTTTTAACCCTGTAGGTATAGCGGCTGTTCGATGCTCTGTGGGTCTAGCACAAAAAAACTATCGAATTCGAATCGTTTGCGTGTTTGTATCGCCAACGAATGAAAACTTAAACAGCGCTCGCGCGGTCAAAACGAGAACTACAAAACAAAGCACGAACTCCATTGTCTAGTTTCTAAGATCTCTGTAAGATATACACTTAAATAGCAATAATATATTTGAATTTGAACTTTGTGTCGTTTGCTTTCGATGCGCAAACGATTCGAAGTCGATAGTTTTTTGTGCTAGACCCACTGGACCATACTGTATGTGTTAGTGTATACACGGTGCATTTTCAACCTCATGTAAAACGATAACGAAACCTACGTTATGTAGTGTAACCATTATGTATAACATCTTGGCAGTGTTATTTTCATTTTTTTAACAAAAAATTTTTTTATAAAAATATTTTGAATCAAAAAATAAATAACACTGCCATGATGCTACACATAGGTCCTAGAACGTGGGCTTCGTTTTCCAGGTGTCAAAAAGCACAGTGTATGTGTACCTGGTAAATAATAAACATATTATTGTTTATCTGTATTTATTGTCCGCTAATAATTACTCGTACTTTATCGACATGTTATATCTTATCATGACTTACGAGATGGCGCTACTGTGCGATGCGACATAGACGCTCGCTCTGTTTTATCGGTTTCTTTTTTCCTATGCTGTTGTAACGAGCATTGTATGTATGTATTTGCAATAAATTTAATTTTATTCAAAACCAAGTGAGTTTCGTTTCTAGGACCTTGCCATTAAACTTTCCAGTACCTATGTGTAACCAAAACATTGATGAGACAACGCTGGCTACCAGCTAAAGGATGTAGTTTTAATTAATTAATAAATAATAATAAATAGTAAATAAATAATAAATAAATGTGGACAACATCACACACATTGTTCTGATCCCAATTTGAATAACTATTTAAAGCATTCGTATTTTGGAAACCAGAAACAACGAAGGTACCACAAACACCCAGACCCGAGAAAATGTAGAAAAAGATATTTTTCTACATTGACCCGTCCGAGAATCGAACCCGGGACCTCGGAGCAGGCGACACCTTAAAAACCGGTGTGTACGCCTCTCCGCCACGGAGGTCGTTAATTCTTTCTAGACAAGACAACTATCTGAATAAAATACTTTCTAACCGACCCGGTTGATGAGTGTTCGCCTACTACACATGGATACTAGGATTGATTCCCGGATAAAGTTTTCGAAATAAGATAAAATACTTTTTACCGGACCCGGTTGGTGTACTTATGCGGTAATTCGCCCACTATACGAGGATTCCGGGATTGATTCCCGGATGAATGAAATTAGTTCTGTTCTGGAAGGGGTGGGGGTTACAGTCGTGCTTCGGAAGTCATGATACGTATAACAGAACGTGGAAAAAGGTTAGATAGGCGATGAAGACAGGGCAGGCGCGCCACAGAGGTTATGAGCAAATGCTTGTAAGTGAGCGCTGTTACAATAATAGACTAATGTCTATGCAGTAAAATATTGAGTATCAAGTAGGTATTAAGTATCTTTGTAAAAAAATATTGATAATTTAATATACTATTGAAAACTTTGAAACCTAATCTAAAAAAAAAATGAGTTATGGTATGGCAAATTAAATTATAGATATTTAAAACAGTTGGCGTAAATACTAAAATTATAAACTATTTCAAAGCCTGCCAGACATGCATTAAGGTGTTAATTTCAACCAAATCTCATTTCACCCGAATTTAGCTTGCATTATTAATATTTCCCGCCACGCGGCCATATTGGCACAACCACAGATAGCATAACGAAACAAATCGCGGGAAGTTCGCCGTGTCTATGGTACGTGCCGCGTTGTAAATATTCGAAATTCGAACGGGTGCGGATCGCGCGGGCCGCATTCAAATGGCCGAGTTATCTACGTTTACGCGGGCGGGTAGTGCTGCAGCGTTGGGATATCGATGTCGATGGATATGTCACAAACGTGCACAAACTGAGCGATACAAAGTTAATAATTGCTATTTCAAAAACCAACGGCTAAAAAAAGGTTTCTAGAAAACAAACACCTATTTTAAAAAAAAAACCTATAATTATACTTTCGACTATTGATGATAACTTACGTTTAAACTGAAACCATTGTTTTGGTTGTTGGTTCTGTGTGAACAATTGAATTACAATTAAAAATATATACAACAAAAAACGGAAAATGACGTAGGATTGTTTTTATACCAAAAAAATAATCCTTATGAGGGTTAGAAGGTGGGTTGAAGTTTGTATGGGTTTTTAACAAAATATTAACAGATTTTGATGCAAATTCGTCCGCGCTGAGCCGTACATTGCGTATTGTAATTAAAAAAGTCTTATTATGAACGAAATAATTAAAAAAAACACTATGTTTGTAAGAAGTAAAGTTTTTAAATAACTTTTGGCAACAGTTTTTGTAATAAAATGGAACTGCGTTTGATTTTTTTACACCCGTTAGAGACTAAGACACAAATCATACCAAAGCAATTAAGAAATTACAGCCGATCAGCAGCGCAAGTTATTACTCACTATTTAACATTTAGATCTTGTGATCTAAAGATTTACTTCAAATCGTTTATATAGAATTATATTCTTTATTTGATATTTTAGCAACTTAATTGCACTTATAATATTCTCTAAAATAATACCGAAGATCAACAAAACTGTTTTTATACATCGTTGTATCGATAAAAACCGCGCCCAACACTAACGCGTATCGTCTAACGACGCCCCGTCTGAGAAAATAGACATTTCGGGATGCCGACCGGGTGCAACGTGAATTATTTACCGCCAGACTGAGTCAAAGACTCTCAGATACGCGGTCTAGTAAAACAAAGCGATGAAAAATAAATACATACACTTTGAAGGCAGGTGTTGGACTTCTTTTAAAAACTGTGATACTTATAGGTATTTAGATAGAAAACTTTTCTGTAATTTATTGATCTAAGATTCTTTTTTTTTTTCAGCCTGAGTCATAGACACTCATATAAGCGGTCTTGTAAAACAAAGGCACTGATATACTCGTATTTAAAAAGAAAACTTGTCTGTTATTTATTGGTCTAAGATTCATTGTATTTTTAAAGTATAACTTAAAGTTTTGTCGAAGAAACATTTTGAATACGTAAACAAACAGAATCAGTAAGTTTAGCCTCAGTCGTGCAAAAATGAAAAGGGACTAATTAATTAATTTAATTAATAATGGTTTTATAAGTAAAACTTTAGTGTTTTTAAATTGTAAATATTTCGTTGTAAATAAATGAGCTTGTTCGATAAATAATACTCAGTTAAAGTTTGAAATCCATTATACATATTATTATTATGTATTGTAAAATTTTTGAAATCATTTAACATTCACTCTTATGACATTGTTATTGCCTATTTAATCAAAAGTGGAGACATAACTACAAAATATTACACATAAATAAAATGTCGATGGTAATGTTGCGCTTTTTTATGCTCCTAAAAAGTATGTCAGTCGCATAAAGCCTAAAAAAACAATTTTTATGTAAATTAATATAAATTGTCTGGCTTTTTGGACTATCAACAATTTTCACCACAAAAAATTAATTTGAAGAATGTTGTCTACTCTGTCTTGCATTACGACGAGTAAATAAAACCGGCGGGACCAACGACCGATTTAATAACGTTAGGGAACAAAAAGAACAGACAAAGCATTTGCAACTTGTCTCAAGAGACGGCTAAAGCTCTAATAATTACAATGCATTTGCTACAAAATCATAAAAAAGTGAAACGTCAATCTATGCGACAACCCCGCCAAAAAGGGAACAGATAAATTATCGAACGTTCTATGCACTCCAGTCTTTCACAGATAATTAAAAACGAAAAGTCATCGACAATCGTTCTTTTTCCGAGCACGTACTGGCTCTTGAGTCTCCTTCGCAATTAGTTCAATATTCGAATTTCGAACAATGTGTTGTTAGAGCGGAAAATACTGAGTGGCGAATTGGCGATTAGGAGATTTGGGGGGCTAAATTAATTAGAATGGAGTAACATGGTGTTCTATGTAAGTAGAATTAAAAACTAATTGGTCTTATTGGAAGCTTTGGAGTGTTACGAAGGGCATTTTTAGGGTTCTGTACCTCAAAACAAAGAGACACTTTGTTGTCCGTGCTGTCCGTCCTATAAAGACCGCTTATCTAGGAAACGCTTGTAGGTATCGAGTTGAAATTAGACCCACATACTCAAGTCTAGTCTCTTGACACTGTGGAAACCTAAACTTTATAAGGTCATAGATATTATGCACCCATAAATTTATACGGAGTATGGGCGAGTAGTACTTGCAGTTGTCAGGTTTTATTAAAAAAAATTTCAATATAGACAAGTGATTCTTTACATTGACTCGTCCGGGAATCGAGCTCGGGAGCAAAAAAAATTCTGTAAGGTTTATGTATTAACTGTGAACAATAGAATAAAGAAGTCAAATTTTTTTTCCCCTTCTAATGCCAGCTTTTTTTTGACATGTCTCAAATTGACACGTTAAAAATGGCGGGAAATTTTTACTGCGTGCAAAAACTGTAATTACAGCATTTTCTTGTTAGAAAATATATAGAAAACCTTTACAATTCGTTATCCTTGAAATACAATCTGTCCGTTTGCATATTCTCTGTATTCAAATATTTTAAAACGTGCAAGCTTTGAGGCACTTTTCACCTGCTAAGTTAAAACAGGCATAAGACTTTAAGTACAAAAGACGTGCTGAAGTAGAATTGTTATATTAACCATAAACCGTATAGTATTTTTACATGCAGTAGAATGCCTTCAAATTTCACATTCATCCACTCGATTTTCAACTTAAAATCTGATGTAACATAAAGATGATTATCAATCAATAGCAAAAACATGACATTTAAAGGTAGAGCTGATTAGATTTAGGTAAAAGTAAAAATACTTGATAACATATAATTTTAGCTAATTAGGTACCCCAGACTTTAATAGGGCAACTCTTAATGAGGTTAGATCATTTATTTAGTCAGGTCAAACCCGTTCTACGTCAGCAAAGATTATTCTTTGACGTCAGTGAAAAAAAAACAAAATATCGCCGTCTTCGTTTCCTATTTAACTGATCATCAAGTTTTCATTTCACACAAAAAAAACATAGAAAGAATTAAGAAATTACTCATTTGTGTTTTAAAGTGAACAATACTCATTTGATTGTTGCTACCACAATGGCACTAAGTTTAAATTTAGAATTACACGCTGTGCACATACTAATCGTAAAGTACAGACCGGTCATTGATTGCAAATTAGTTGGCGCCAAAACGTTAGCAAAATGGCGGCCTAATAACCAATCAGATTGTATTTTATTTCTAATGGCAATTGTAATACTAATAACGTAATAATATGATTTATATGGTAACGAAATGTTAGATCGTTGTTAAAAAAAACGTATCATTAAGGTTTAATATCAAAAGGTTTTTGTAAACCTTTTGATTAGAACATACGTAGGAAAAACGGGTACTAAAATGGTATTTTTTTCCATGTAGCACGTTGCATTGGTCTTAATTATATTTATTATAAACCGATTAAAAATAAGAGCTAAATATACAATCGCATACAAAAAATCAAACTTCAAAATATTCGCGATGGTGCCTTGTGTGACTGTTGTCATGTTTCATACATGCCAATGAAAATTCAACCTTACATATAGTGCCAATAATAAGCTAATAAGTTGAAAAAGTACCGAAGTATTCTAGTGGGCGCTAATTTGGTGAAGACGTTTTTTAGTCACTTATTGTGGGTCAAGTTTTTCTTTGTTTGTTTGTTTGTTTGTTTGGGTTAATGGCGTTTTCTTAAAGATTTCGCCAGTATCAAGTGTAAGTATTAAATTGTAGATACATATAGGTACAGCGGGCTTTGTGAACGAACAAGGTCACGGTTATATATTTGCTTGAGATTTGAGTACGGTAAATCTTGACATCTTAACTGTCTATTAGGTACTATAGCTAAAAAAAGTTATGTCAGCCATAAAAAAAGTCAAGTGAAGTGTTAATGTCTATTACAAATATGTATAGGTACTTATAAAAATGTTATGTTGGTTTGTGTACGCTTCAAAAACTCAAAAAGTTCTGCAACGATCGAGCTGAAATTCTAGCATGATATATAATCCGCATCAAGGATTGTTTTTATCTATTTATCCGCGACCGCGAAAAAAAAAACTATTCAATCACAACGTGCCACAACGAAGCGTGGCAGGGAACAGCTAGTGGCAAATAAAATAAAAACTACAACAACAGTCTTACCATCACGTAGTGGATTACTGGTGATTAATAAAAGAGTCTTTTTTTTTGCTATGAAAAATGTGGTCATAGGCTTAATATTACATTGGTTACTCATTTCATCGGAATTCACCTTATTATAGTTATTATTTAACAGAGAAATATTTTTTCGATTACGATTCTTTTGTAGTTAACCCGCACTATGACTATATTAAACCCATTGAAGCGAGCACGAAACCCGTCCAAACTTATGTAACGCTTGCAAATCATACAGTTAGCATAAATAGGCAATCCGCAATACACAAGTTATTGTCGGAACGAGAGCGTGATTCAAATACAAGTAGTATATTTCCAAGTACAATAACGCGTCTTCCAAACTGAAGATTGCGAAACTGTTCTGGAAAAACTTTATAAAATATTAATGTTATTTATCTTTGCATGAGCTTTGTTCGATTTTATGCCTTTGCCTGTTTATTTAAAAATAAAACGTATTTTTTAATTTGATACCTTTGCCGGTTTTCTAAAATTTAGGAATTATTAAATTGTTACCTTTGAGCATTACGGATCTTAATACCTTCGTGTATTAAAAAAACCTACCTATTTAAAAAAAACATGGTAAGTACAGAGTACTGATAGACGACAGCACATCAAAAAATATTCTGATCTGGGGAACATATTATTATCTTGTATCGCTTAAATAGGTGCGATTCTGCAACAAAAATGTGTGCAGACCATAGGTGCAGACCACTGTACAAGCAGCATTAAAGTTGCGGGACACTTTAGTACCATGTCAAAATAACAATCCTTCCATTCTCAATAAAAATCTAATTCAAACAAACTAACTTGTTACTTTCACATGGTACGAATGTGATAAGCAACTTAAAATGACCCCAAATCAAACTTATCATAATATCTTATCATTGAATCATACATATTAACTTCACTGCTATAATGATGACTAATGACTAACAGATTAGTAGGTTTGCTCATGTCATCAAATCCTAAAGGGGAAACACTACGGTCGAGAGAATTGAAAAATAGGTATTTGTAAAATCTATTGCTGTCGCGCAGTCCTGAACGCCTCTACCGCAGAGTGTGATAGAGACAACTGCTTCTTGGACCGAAAATACCTACTAAAAGCACACCAAATCAGCGTTTCGTAGTCCCCCGATTACTTTTCCAAAACTAGACCGATTTAAATAATTTTTAAATAAAAATTAAAGAAAGGCTTAGGCCGTGTTCGTATGTTTTCCTTTTTTTTCTAAAATTTAGCCAAATTTGTTTTCTGGGTGCTTGAACACACAGCGGAAAATCTGGCGAATTTTTTCGATTTTTGAGAGCTCATATCTTTTTTATTAATTATGTTTTGAAAAAACAGAAAACATAGAAACATGCTAATAGTGGCCATAGATTTTTGTAATAAAAATTATTGCTCTACTGGCTTTATCCAGGGAGGAAACAGGGGACTACGTTTGTATGGAAAAACGGCCCTTAAGTTTCCTCTTAAATATCAGGCATTTTTACATCCTATTTTCCAAACGTCTGTAAACTTTCTCCAAATGGAATGCAAGTAACTAAACATTACTTCAACAAGAATCGAATCATACACACGTAAACTGGTTCATACTTTTACGGACTTGTGTTAATTAATAAGCAACATGAGCAACATCAAATATTGGAGTTTGGTCCAAG
Source organism: Anania crocealis (assembly GCA_949315895.1). Lineage (NCBI taxonomy): Eukaryota > Metazoa > Arthropoda > Insecta > Lepidoptera > Crambidae > Anania > Anania crocealis. The sequence continues at coordinate 1,725,987 of OX438877.1, forward strand.
TAACAGCGGAAGTTGCAAGCCTGTTAGTCATCATCACTTGGGAGTAGTTGGGAGGGTAAAAAAGTATCTATAGGCCATCCATACAAAACACTAGTTTTATGAAATTCAGAAACAAGGAAAGTAACAGAAACACCCAGTCCCGGGAAAAAAACTTTCCCACATTCAACAGGAATAGAACCCTCGGAGCAAGCGACACCTTGATAACCGGTGTAGGTATTTGCCATCCACCACGAACGTCGCTGTATTATCACGGTGACGTGGGAAACCTCAAAAAACGCTCGCTTTAACTTATGTTTTAAACCACACACATACTAATACTGACCACACGCCGATACCGTTCCATTACGATCACTTAGCATCGGCTCTAAGGAACATTTTAAGACCTGATAATATCCGATAATTGACATTTAAACAATATTTCGTTAACATGTTTAACTTGATCATTACGCTGTTACAGGTTAGAACCTATACTCGAGGCCTCTACTCTGCAACGATGTCCGAATATTCGATTATCTTTCTCTTTCTTACTCACACCAATTTCTTCGAATATCTGAAAGAGACAGATCTGTATGTATACGGGCATTGCGATGCGTAATAGAGCCTCAGAGGCCTTACTCCGCAACTCGATGTCTGTATATCCGAATCCATCTGTCCCTATCACTCATACCGATGTCTTAAAGTATCTGAAAGAGACAGATATTTCCGTAAAGACGAGCTTGGTGTCGCAGAGTAAGGCATCTGGTTAGAACTGATTATTCGTTTCTTCCAGTTTCTTCAGAGGGCGTTCGGCTGTAGGCGCAGTCCCTGCACCAACGGCACTGGCTTATCCAGCGAAGAACTAATGATGATACATAAGACACATGGTAAGAAGAACCGATGACGTCGGGGCGTAGAGGTTCTACAATGGCGACCACGAACCGGTCGACGATTTATGGGTAGACCTCCTACCAGGTAGACTGACGATCTAGGCATAGGACCAATTGTCGTGTAAATCCTCAGGGATGGCTATGTACAGAAGTGGCGTCGTTTGGCTGAGGTGATGATGATTTTGCCACTTTTTGTTTGTTTTACGTTAACCCTAGAGTGGGCGCGCTATGAGCATTTTGCCGCCCGCGCTAATAAAACGTTAATTAATCGTACAACTATTACCCAATAGGCTTATGGTTTTTAGTAGCTGCCCCTAGTTATGTTCACAATATGCTTTGAAAAGCTGGACACCATCAGTGGTTAGGGGGCTGCTTGCGGAGGAGGTTGATGCTGTCAAGTATTGCCGAGCGGCAATTTGCTCACAGCGCACCCACTCACGTAGGTAAAATTGTGTCATATATTTTTTGTGAAATTGAAATTAAGACTATATTTTCTGATGTATTTATTAGATAAATTAAGAAAAGGCTTTTAATTTCAGGATTTAATGCCTTCGTCATCATTTTTCAGAAAGTTTTACTGACTTACATTCCTTAAAAAAATATTCCCAACATGCAAAGTTGACAATAGTTTCTAGTATATTATTATGTCAATATTCCTGCTTGCTATTCGCCTATGGCTCTGCTTTGTCCGCGTGAACTACAGCCTATATCGCGAGGTCGGAAACCAGTGTCCAGCAGTGGTATACAAATTGATCTATGTCCTAAGTCAAACTTCTCTTATTTTCCAAATTTCATTAAAAAAAAATCTGTAGTTTCGGAGTGAGAGCGTAACATACAGACAGACAGACAGAGTTATTTTGACATTTATAAATACCTAATCAAGGTGTCAACTTTGCATATATATGACAAAATATATGAAACCCTAGGCCGGCTGTGGCAAGCCTGGAACTATAACATTTTATAATGTAACCAAAGAAGATGATGACGTTGTTGACCAAATGAAAGCCGACTATTCTGTCAATCAATCAATCAATCAATCAAATATTTTATTTGCATAAATACATATTACAAAGATGTTACAAAATATTTTCTTAGTCATTGTATTCAACCTGCTGGCAGGCGTGCAAATGTTCGTCATTGGAAGCTATTAAATAACAAATTTTTATGTCAAATGGAATAAAGGTTGCACAATTTCTAATCATTGAATACCTATTCTAAATTAAATGTCAAATTAAGTAAAAAATAAATGTCAAATAAATTAAAACGGCCTAAAACAAAGCACAAATTGTAAACATTAGTCATAAACAATAAACAATATAAAGTCAACTATCCCTCAAAGTCCATGTACTCATTCAAACTATAAAAAGAACTATAGAAGAGAATGACTTGCAGATGGCCAATGAGGTTGCCTATTCTATTCTCTTAAATTTTTTTGAGAAACTCAATTGCTCTCTTTGTGCTTATTGATAAATTATCTTCCTCAAAGATAGAGACAAATGCAGTATATGCCCACTACAGAAAAAATTTGCTCACGAAAAAAGGGTGTTGCAGAGGCTCAAAATTACTGTGCAATGAACATTTTACAAACCTATGTGAGGACTTATTGAAAATAGCATATACTGTAGATTTAGAAAACATATAATAATGTTTCATTATTTTGCTTATTTTCAGTTTTAAAGAGTATTGTACAGGATAAGTAAAAAATACCACTAAAAATATTAAATTTTCTAAAATCTTATGTAAACCAAAGATCGTCAAACAGTATTTATAAAATGTGTTGATTTTTCATTATTTATTTTGCTTATTATTTAAATCATGAGAAAATTAATTAATTAAATCGCCACATTCCTACTTAAAATGGTGAATAAAAAGTGGCGGCAAAATGCTCCCCACGCGCCCACTGACGTTACGCAGAAAGACGCGCCCACTCTAGGGTTAATAAATCTTGCATCATTAAAGTTCTTTTTTGTAAATTTGAAGCCATGCAATCAAATATTTGGGGTGATGGGATCTACCTCCTAGTGGTCCACCCTGGGCAACGGCATCTTTGGTTTTCTAACCAATGATGACGGCTAACAGATCTCTCTGCGGTGGTAGGCTTCGTAAGAGGCCGCCTGGATGCTACCACCCTCCTGCCGGAGTCCAGCGATAAACAGTTGCTCTATGTTCCACTGGTGTGTGGGAGAACCAGTGCCACTTTCTGGGTAAGCTCGCTCCATCTGCTTCTTCTTAACCGTAGAGTTAAGTATGTAGTCAAGAGCAAGCCCATTGATTATTTAAAAAAAAAACGATTGCGTACCATAACGTTGCATTATTTTAGATGCCGCTGTTTTAATTAATAAGTAAATAGATCGAACAGAGGACTGATAAGAACTGATCCATGATCACGGGAGAAGTTCTCCCGTGATCATGGCGCTTGCAATAGTGCCGAAATATCGGAAACTCATAATAAATAAGGTACATGTTATAAATCCCGAATCTAATCACTCTAGTGATAGTGACCATGAAAGTTTTAATCAGTATATAAACTAGTAAATGCCTTAAAATCCTAAAGTAACCAAAATAAAGACGCATCTGGTTCGACCCTACGGAATTTATGAAAAATATTTGTTAAATAATAGAGAAGGATTGTATTAAGATACAAATTTGTTTTTCCTTGGAAGGAAAGGGTGCGTGTAGGGATGTGCAAAGTAGACCATCGATTGTCAAATGTCGATGCGATACCTAATCGGAAACAATAAAAAAAGATATACTTTTAGGTAAAAATTTGAAACAAGAAATCAAATCTGGGAAATAGGTTTCATTAAAATAAAAGTGTAGGGAAAGCATTATCGATTGTCTATACTAAAATAATATCGTCTAGATAGATAGATCGATAGATAGATAGATAGATAGATAGATAGATGAACACTTTATTGCACAAAAACACAAGAACAGAAAATAATACAAACAAGATATTAATGTCAATACAACAAGGCGGCCTTATCGCTAAAAAGCGATTTCTTCCAGACAACCTTTTGGGTATAGGAAATCTTATATTAGCGTAGAAGGGTTAACGCAGTGCGAAACAAATTGTGCGAAAAGATAGACAGTCAAAATATTTTTCAAAAACCCGTCTAGATTTCCATAAAAAAATTAAATGCCATTCACACGTATCTCTTTGTCCTCTTTCTTTTATTTTTGAATCTCTCGTGACCAAGCTCGTGAGTCGTGACAAGCTTTTATACCATATAAATTGTGTAATGATGTTATTATGACGTTATATGTTGATAGCAAATTTTCTTTTTAACGCATTTAAACAAAAACTTTTTAAAAAGGATTTTTTACTTAGTTTTTTTTTTATCTTAGAAACATTAGAAATGAATTATTGTTGAATTTTTCAATAATTTGGTTGATATGTTAGATGCAACTATTTTGCTACACATTAGATTTAATTTTTATTTTTGCAATTAGATTTCCTCTTAAATGTTTTATGTCAAACAAATGGATTTTGCCGCAACTTTGCGCGTTCTGTTACACCTGTGGGGAATATTCAAAACTGATGTTTTATAATAATGTTTTGTAATTAGAATAGGTATCAGGTTAAAAATAAATAGACTTTGTCAAACTTATTTTCAGATGGACTTTTATAATGATTTTGCCACAGCGTTTTTAGTAACGCAGTAATATTACGTCAAATCAAATCAAATCAAATAATTTATTTGTGATACACAGGTTAATTAAGATGACGTATATAATTATATTTAAAGTGCAGGCTGTGATCGGCCATTTTGGCATACAAATATAAAAGAATAATTCATAATTAATATAAAATTTACATGACAAGAATAACATTCGTGATAAAAAGTTTAAACAAAGGCAAGAGAAACATGTCAAATCATATTGTGTCAATGCTCAATTTCGTATTTCGATTAGTATAGTTCTATGAGTACACCAGAATACGATCTAGACGAAACTTTGGAACTATTCAGTAGAACGGGCAAATTCGTATAAAAATTCTATTGCATGCGTATCGCGTCCCATGGGCTTATTTGCAGAAATAAAAGAGTTTTTTTATAAATACCCCTTTAAATGGTAAAGTAAAAGTAAAAAGTGACAGCCTATAATCATCCCACTGCAGGGAAAAGGCCTCCATCATTGAATTCAAGTTACCGCAGCAATGATGGTTACTGGCATAATCACCACGCTTGCCAGATGCGGGTGGTTGGTGATCACAAACCAGAGCAATGTTAGAAAATTCGAAACTTTTGGATCGGAATCGAACTTGGGACCCCGAGATCTTGGCGCGGTATTTAAGCCACTAGACCAACTGGGCGTTTGAATGGTAAGCGGGATCGATCTCTGGCAAGGAGGTCGTCGAAGTAAGGGCACATCACTAGCCAGCATTACCATGTATCTCGCATAAAAACAACATTCGCGCCGCAACGCATCTGTTCAAATATTGAGTCCGCGTCACGATCGGGGAAGATTGCCCCTGTCATATTTATACACTCGGCCCGTGCCGTACTATTTGGTATGCTTCATTTAAAACTAGCTTTCCACCCCGGCTTTGTTTCACAGGTTTAAGATGATACAGGCAAATGGCCTGTTAATGGTCAGGTGTACCCTTAACCACACCCTTAACATACTTTTCATGTAGATATATCTTTTTTTTTCAAATCTAATCAAATCAAATCTGAAGAGCTTGTTTGTTTGTTTGAACGCGCTAATCTCAGGAAGTACTGGTCCGATTTGAAAAATTCTTTTTGTGTTGGATGGTCCATTTATCGAGGAAGGCTTTAGGCTATATAACATTACGCTTCGACCAATAGGAGCGAAGCATGAGTGAAAAATGTTGCAAAAATAAACGCGATCATAATAACAGAAATTTTATTTATTAATTCATCTTTTCGTTACATATCATAACATTGGTTCGTCAAAACTTACAATAAATTTTTCTTAACATAATTCAATTGATTAATAAACGATACAGGAGTCAAATTATGTGGACATATCCGCAAATGGACAGTTTATGTACCTACTCTTCTATACAGTAAAAGGAATAATTTATTGAAAATGCTATAAATTATAAATTGAATTCATCTCCTAGCACAACCAGATATAATTGACCATTTTCCAAATACAGATGGAAAAGTAACCTAATCTTCTAGTAGTTCCCAAACCTTTTTTCTAATTAGTCAATATCCCAAACGCCAAGCCGAAAAGTCAATGTCCGTAAAAAAAAAACAACATCCGCAAACAAAACTCGAAGGCGCCGCGTCAGCGTCCCTTTCGATCCAATTTCAAATTTGAATCCAAACTGCCTTTCTTCCTTTTCCGGCCAGAGCTGTCTCGCGTGATTGCTGCTTTATCGATTCATAGAGTGCTTTTTTTGTTTGCATACATTTAGGTACTCCAGACGGTTAAGTTTATCGGTATTTTGATGTTTTAAATGTTAAGCTATTGCATAGCTTCTATCGCGGGCCTTGAGCGTGGAGACCGAATCCAGAAATTCCGTAACGAAAATAACCTAACACCCTCCACTCCGACCGGCACAGCGGTGATACTTTTTAGTTTTTCCATCTATCGATGAATAGCAGAACTTTTAATGACTTTTTGAAATATGCTTGTCTCTTTAGTTCAGCAACCCGCCTTTAGGTGGCATTTGTAATATCGGCATAAGTTGATAAAAAATGCTATGCAATAGCTTTACGGCGGAAGTCTCCGAGTGCCACACGTCTTTTTTTTATTTTAAAATACAAGAGAACATCCTAGTATTTTTTTAAACGTTTGACACACAAAAAACACAGTTGCTACTTTGCCATTTTATAAACTAAGTTAAGTTATTATAATAACTAAGTAGTGATTCCACTACAGCTGCCTGCACAACCTAGCTTGGCTGAGCAGCCACGCCTGCACATCGACGCGAACACGCCGGCCACCAGCGCGCTTTGGTTTCCCGGGGGAGGATGTTATTTTACATATCTATTTATAAAGACATTAAGTTACTATGACAATCGCTTTAGTTCTTAGAGATAATCAAAGCTTGAGTTGTTATATTCTGACGTGTAAATAAATAGCTTTATTTTCAACACAAGTTTTATTAAAATATTGTTTTATTATGCAACATTTGATGTATGTATTTAAAATAGTGAACGATTCCTTGAATATAATAATGTCGACTTCCTTAAATGTGTCTCGAACCTACACCCTACCGCATATTTGTACTACGAAGGCATTATTTGTGTCATTAATATTTACGTACCCTACATAAGCAATTTGTTTCTTAAAAACAGATTTAAAATATCTACAGCGTACCTAAATCGATTCAGTTTGTTATAAGTAACAAAGTAGAATAAAGGAAAATCTGCCCATCCCTATCCAAAGCAGAAAAAAATAAAACACCTTTCTTTTACCATCCTTTTGTCCGGGCGAAGTTTTAATTTGGCCAGTCCTAATACAAGCGAGATGTGATATTTTCTATTCCTTTGCCATGATTTCTGAGCGCTTACTTTTTTATTTATTGGGATTTCTTTTCCGTTCGAAATTCGGATTCGAACGTAGTTAGCCAAATGTGGATTCTGATAAAAACTAATAAATAAATAAATAAATAATAAATAATAAATGTGGACAACATCACATACATTGTTCTGATCCCAATTTGAATAACTATTTAAAGCATTCGTATTTTGGAAACCAGAGACAACGAAGGTACCACAAACACCCAGACCCGAGAAAATGTAGAAAAACACATTTTTCTACATTGACCCGTCCGGGAATCGAACCCGGGACCTCGGAGCAAGCGACACCTTGAAAACCGGTGTGTACGCCACTCCGCCCACGGAGGTCGTCAAACTAAAATTACTTTGTTATTATATTCTATCTGATTATGACATAACTAAAATACGAGTAATACAAGTACTATTTGTAGACAGAGTCCAAGAAATGTTAGGGGCTTATGTAATATAAGTATTTATGAGTAGAAAATAAATAATATTAGCGAAAATTAATTCTTAAGAAGTCAGGTAATCGACTGTTGTATGGAACGACATGTACTTTAATGCAAAGTGACTATAAGTGACTTTGACTCTGTCTACAGTCTATCTGTAGTCGCCCGAAAAGCGAAAGATTGTGGGATCAATGCGACGAGCATTTTTAATGTAATTTATGTCGTATCGTATTTTGCGGCTTCCCATGATATTGGAACACTCCCGATGACTTTATTGAATAAAGTATTTATATTATAAGAATCAGTATAAATGATAGAATAAACTTTATTCTATGATTTATACTGATTCTTGTTATTATGTATAACTAGCTCTTGCCCGCGATTTCGTCCGCGTCAATTTCTGTTATTATGATCGCGATTAAGAAGTTATAAAATAATATTAGCCTAAAGCCTTCCTCGATTAATGGACTATCCGACACAAAAATATCTTTTCATTTGAACCAGTAGTTCCAGAGATTAGCGCGTTCAAACAAACTCTTCGGCTTTATAATATTAAGTATAGATAAGACTAGTTATTACCCGCAACCGACTTCGGTATCTGAGTTTAAATAGAGTACACTTTGCCATAATCGCCACACTTGACAAACGGGTCGGCCGATCACAGCTTTGACCAATGATGACGCTGATGCGGTCTTCAGGCAATTCTTGTTTAGCCGCCTCTTGCAACACCCAAATTACGAGAAGGGATGGTTTCAATATATTTAAGGACCACAGGACCACAGGATTTCGAAACAGTTACCGCTATTTAATCTTCGAAATTAAAAAAAAACAAAGATTTGACATTTGTAAATAAGTGAATCGAATAAAAAATTACTTTAAACACCTTCCGATATATTTTACGTCCCTAGCCCACTTATGTCTCAGTATTATAATTACTCTGTAAAATCTTCTAAATATTCAGTCAAAACTGTGATCCAAGTTTGAAACTATGAAAATTTGCGACCCATGCCATCTGACGTGTAAGTCATTTGTCCCAGAAACCTAATAAACTCGAAAGTTTTCAAAGCGACAGACCGAACAATATTTTTTCATTAGGAATCCCTTAGAGGCATTAGACTGAAAGAATCTCCATTTTCATATAAAATATGCACCATCAAAGCCAGTTTAAAAAAAATAACTTTCAAATCACAAAAAGACGAAACGCCCGCAGAAAACGGAACGTCACATTCTGCACAGTTGCCCGCGAAAAAACCGCCTTGACAGCGAAAAAGGCGGGAACGGCGGCCATTACGAACAAGTGACGCTCGGCCGGCTATATAATTGGCGCTCGCAAGTTATGGACAGATTTTAATAAAGCCTGGCTCAAATATTTCGAGAACCGCTGCCAAACTATTGTATTTTGCAGTGAACACTTGGTGATCTTCAAACGGTTTTGCATGGAAATGTAATATGTATCTATCACCTCTATGCTTTCAAGATAACGCTGATTTGTTTTTGTTACTTTGCTTTGAGTTAAAGTAAAACTCATGCTTTGAGTTATGTCCTGTAACCTCGAAGGCTTTTTTCATTATAAGTGTTTAGGGCTATGAAATTTACCACTTCGAAAATGCTTAATTATGTCAGTCTTCTTGTTTTAAGCTCACTACTTCTCGACCCGTTGAATCCAGAATACGCTAGATTCTTTAGAGTGTGAGTTTTGCTATATCATCACTACTCATCAGGTCAGGGTGCATAATATGCTGCCCTAAATAAATAATCTGTTACGTATGAGTGGACCGCATAAGCAGAGTATGTGCATAGCCGTTTCACCTGCTGCATGGTTAAATCGGCACGTTGCGTTTGCAGAGACCGGTCAGTATTGTAGTTACTGAACATGTTTTGTATCTTTTGAGCTTAGGCAGTTCTTTAGATACCTACCCCTTATAGCTGTACCCTTATATGATTGCTTTTGATAGTTCTTGTCCTGGTGCAGACTTTCATGACTCGATTCCCTCATGTTTGCTAATGCCGATTTGAGGGTTATCGGCTTCCTTCCGGGCAAGTTCCTCTGCTACTTTATAGCCTTCGATGTTTGAATGTACTGGCACCCATGTAAGTAGGTATAACTATTGCAGTCGCCTACTTTACTCAGATTTTAGATGCAGGTTTGCACTAGTTTTGTTAAAATAAATTAATCTAGTGCCAACAGTGCTGCTTAGCTGTCAAAGTTGATGCAGATGTTTTGGTAAGGGATCTTCCTTTCCAAATTTATCTCAGCACATTGTTAATGGCAGACTTCGGTTTCCGTACCCAAGTTGATGCTGACCTTTAGTTTGGGTCTCTCCGTATTCCCCTCACCCAAAATCACATCCTCTTTGTATCTGTACGTATACTAGACTTGCCTGCCTTTTTTGAAGATCATTTGGGTTGACCATTTGTGCCTAGAAGGTATGTTACTGAACACTGCTTAGTGAAATTGCATTCTGTGCTCATGGCATAACTGGGCGTGCATAAGAATGGATGCATTATAAAGATTGATTCTTGTTGGCTTCTTTTTTCACATGAACGTGCCGTAGTATAAGGTTTAGCAGTGCATTCAGCACTGCCCCTGATGTGGATGACAAGGCTCTGATTGCAGTGATACATGCTAGCCTTTGAAGGCTGCTTAGTTTGTGTATTTTTATCGTTTGGGTTGGTTTTGTAGCAATGTTTGAGAGGCGTACCTCATAATTGGTCTTCCAACCGCTGTGTATAGTTATATGGAAACATGGAGTCCTAGTCTAGCCATTCGAATTCGATGGATCCACAAAGCCATTTTGACCTAACCATTGTTCCGATTAAGAATAAATTTGGTTAAGAGATGGTTTAATGCCTGAGAAAGTACATAGAACACTTTATATCTTAGAATTCATGTTTAATAAGGTGAAAATGGAGGTGGAAGTTTTAATAGAGAATTTGTGATTCTCTTCACAATTGATTAAAAAGAGATTTGGTATAGAAACAATTTGAGACACTTAAAATACGTAGGATAGTTATTGTCTTTAAAATACCTTATAGGAATTGAAAGGAAGGTGAAAGTGCATGGGAAATCAATATTTTTTTAATATGCTCTAGCGAATAACATCTAGCAATTGCAAACATTTGTGTGCTCCAAGAGAAAAATGTTATTTTTTAACAAAAACGATTTTTAATCACTCAATCCGCTTTACATATCTGATAAGTAGGTTTATCAATAAGGCTTATTTAAATCCTGTGACGTTAGTCGTAATCTCTAATATGAAGCACTTTGACAGCGTAGAATTCGGTTGTATCGTTTTCCATATAGATGCATATTCTGAACACTAACGGTCCACATGAAACAATAATAATAATATAGGCATTTTGGTATTAGGTCCTTACATATGAAATTAGCGTTGTGTATGGGAAAAACACTAAGTCTTTTTTTTTGTGTAATACTTATATTGATCCACCTCCAGGTGGAAGTTTTAATAGAGAATTTGTGATTCTCTTCACAATTGATTAAAAAGAGATTTGGTATAGAAACAATTTGAGACACTTAAAATACGTAGGATAGTTATTGTCTTTAAAATACCTTATAGGAATTGAAAGGAAGGTGAAAGTGCATGGGAAATCAATATTTTTTTAATATGCTCTAGCGAATAACATCTAGCAATTGCAAACATTTGTGTGCTCCAAGAGAAAAATGTTATTTTTTAACAAAAACGATTTTTAATCACTCAATCCGCTTTACATATCTGATAAGTAGGTTTATCAATAAGGCTTATTTAAATCCTGTGACGTTAGTCGTAATCTCTAATATGAAGCACTTTGACAGCGTAGAATTCGGTTGTATCGTTTTCCATATAGATGCATATTCTGAACACTAACGGTCCACATGAAACAATAATAATAATATAGGCATTTTGGTATTAGGTCCTTACATATGAAATTAGCGTTGTGTATGGGAAAAACACTAAGTCTTTTTTTTTGTGTAATACTTATATTGATTTAAAAATTTTTTGCCATCTCATAGTAAGTTCTCTCTTTTCAAAAAATAACATGGGGGCGTGAATCAAAACTCTCGGGGGGTTTAAGCTGCCACATCGGTGTTGAATGTTCTTTTTTAAACCGTTATCAAAATTACGGAACAAATAATAATCTGTTGAAAATTCCGAGGAGTACGGTAGATGTCGCTGACATTCCACTTGCTCCTCTAGTTTAGCGGCCGGCCAAAGGCCCTACGGTCAGCATCGGAAGTATTTGACTAGTCTTTAGTACCATCACAGATAAGATAATACTAGTACCATGTCGAAGTAATACTACGTCCATTCCCCTCAGGAATCCCTTGCAAACAAGCAAACTTCTTACTTTGGCATGCTACTCAAAAGTTCAGTTAAGTACTTATAATGCTGACTACATCCCAACATCGTCGGCCCAGGCACGTTCTGGACCGGTAGATTCAATCACCGCGTCTGCAACACCGGTTTAGACAGTTCTCCTAACGTCGGAGAGGAAACTACTAACTATCGTCTATTTTCTCACTCAAGAAACGTACAATATCTCTCTCTGTGGTCGCCTCCTTATGACTGAGGATCGTTGTCATCTATGGATGTGGAGTTTTTATAAACTGTCTCCTCATGGTTTATCACGTCTTTGACGACCGAGAAAAACTTGGTTATGGATGCGCCTTTCACTTGATCGCTCCATCTAGTCGGAGAACGTCCCTAGGTTCGTTTGCCCTCCGTGTTTCTAACTAGTTAATAAGTTTTTAAGGCCCTTATATCCTCTTCAATACAATAGACAATCCGTGTAAACAAAAGTGATGCATTATTAATAGTTCGCTGACTGTTCACACGCCGGCGAGGACTCGCTTCACTAGTTCATCATACGACACACTGGACGGTAGGACAATCTTCGGATTGAGTTTAAGAATTCCAGGAGTAACTAGTTTCTGAGTCAACCTCACGCAACCAACTTGTGCCAAATTAAGAGGAGCCGGCGCGCTCATGCTGCGAACAGTGCTGTAGAGACGCTTGTTTCTATTGCTGCTGCACTTGTAGAAGGTTGTTGGTCGTCGGCTGCTATTTTTTTGGTGCTTTTAGAACTCTCAAATTTCATTAGTAGCTGTAATGTTTCTCGCTTCCCGCTGCTCGAGAATTCGTTTCTAGTTTCTAGCACAACTCGCTTCTCGTTCATCGTAGGCGGAGGGACAAGTGTCTCAATCACTTCAAATACTGCACGACACAGTAGTTCTATCACCGCAATTGTCGCAGGGGAGTTAGTGTTCCTGTCGTCCGTATTAGTTGACACAATGACGTGCCTGGTCACTTCTCTAACGACCTGGCCCCCAATTCCGCTAATTTACAAGTGGTTCAGTAGAATCGCAATTGCATCTCAATTTTATATTTTGAGACATTTATTATGGTAGTAATGTCAAAATATACGATTGCGATGCAATTGCGATTCTATTGAGCCATTTGTAAAAAAAAAGTGAAGTAACAGCCTACGAGTATAATCATCCCACTACAGGGAAAAGGCCTCCATCATTGAATTCAAGTTACCACTGCAATGATGGGTACTGGCATAATCACCACGCTTGCCAAATGCGGGTTGGTGATCACAAACCCGAGCAACGTTCGAAAATTCGAAACTAATTGTTGCCCGACCCGGGGATCGAACCCGGGACCCCGAGATCTTGGCCCGGTATTCAAACCACTAGACCAACGGGGCGTTTACTACTAAGCCATTTGTAAATTAGCGGAATTGGGGCCCTGGTGTAGTGCTGCGGTGGATACCACGCTATTACACTGTTAATGATTATTTAAATGATAGAAATGTATGGCATTAATTGTCCCAGCTCGTACTTGCTTAAACTTTGTAAAAATTACCTTACCTTGTAAAAATTTATTCAAAAAGAGGCTGACAATAGTGACCGAGTTTCTTGCGCTGCTTCTTCTCGGCACTAGCCCAGACTTGTCCCGAAGCAGTGGTAGGTTTAAATATTGGGAAAAAGCGCCTCCTGGGGCCTATTTGCAGAAATAAAACTGATTTTAACCACGCAGGGGTCTCGGGTTTGATTTCGGGTCAAGACAATTTAGGAAACAATACTGGGTTACCAAGTACCAAAAAAAATTATTATTAATATGAATGTCTATACAAAGTTGGGTATATGACACCATTCAAGATGGAGGCCTTTGCCCTGCGGTGGGATAATTATAGGCTGTTACTTTTTATTTGACACCACTCACAAATAATTCGAAAACACCATTCCATTTCAATCTTATTGGCCTAAGACTCCAGATTAATTTCATCTGTTTCTTGAACAAGATTATTAATTGCTTTCACATCAACAAACAGACAAACGGGCATGGCAAAGATATAAGGCTCAATGATTAAAGCAGTTGCCCAGTAAGCGGAGAGTTGTGGTGTTGAGTTCTGCCCATGGCATTCAACGTATTCATTCAAGGAAGTTTTTTCTAAAAATTGCTAACATACAGGTTTCAAACACAAAAATCTGGTTCATCTTAAGCGATAGTTAAATGTCTCAAAAATATTACTAATCCCGGGTTCGATCTCCGGATCGGGTTACAAAAAAGTTTCGAATTTACGAACATAGCTCAGGTTTGTGATGACCAAAACACATTTAGGCAAGCGTGGTGATTATGCCTGTACCCATCATTGATGTGGTAACTTGAATTCAATGATGGAGGCCTTTGCCCTGCAGTGGGATAATTATAGGCCGTTACTTCACTTCTACTTCACTCTTGATGGAGGCTGTGTTAACTACCTATGTATTCAATTTAACAGCGGACTACACACTTTCTTTTATAAGGAGATGGGAGGATGATTTACCTAAAGGCTGGAGGAGAAAAGCTTAAAATAGACAGGCATGGAAATGCAAGGAGGTGGCCTATGTCGGAATGACAACCTGACCGGGATGATGTCAAAAACTACTGTTAGATTAAGTACATATATTATTATTTTTTTAAACTTGTAACTAGTTTAAGGACAGAGAAATAAAGGTTATTATTATTATTATTATACACACTTTCTTCTTATGGTCAAAACAAGATCAGTTTGAAGTTAATTTTACTTTTTAGAGAAGGACACATGGCATTCTATTATTTCATATAGCAATAATGTTTTTATGAAAGAATCAGAAATTTTACAAATAGCTTATTACTGGTTTTTATCATGATCTATTTTCGCCACTTCTATATTTTGACAGAAGCCGGGACCAATAGCTTAATGTTCTTTCTTAAGCATGGCTTTAAACCTCATCCCCTTTCTAGACCATTTATTGGGAGAATATTTTTTTACTTGATTAACCGGGAGTAGGTATCAAGAACTTTGGACCCTTGCATAGATTTGCACCACTACACTTAAGTTTACTAGGTGAAAAAGTTATTTTATAAAAAAGTTTAATCATTTATTGAGATAATCAGAATTGTTACTGTTGCCAAAATTGGACACAAAATGTATAATTAAATATAAACAGTAGACTTTTATTCAAATAACCTAAGATTTTTTAACAATATCAAACTTTTATTAATGTATGCAGAAAAGAATGTACCTAACGTAAAACATCATTTCATATTACTTACAAAAATTAAAGACTAGTATTGATTAACTTGTAAAATTTTGGTTGCACAATAAATCAGATTAGGTACACCTTATGTGTTTTTTATTGAGGGCACCACAACTACATTTTTATGTAAAATTGGTAAAATCTCTCAATAGCATTTTTTTATGTACTAAGAAAAGAAACTGACCACATACTTGCTGCCGATAAAGATTTCGGACAGAAAATTCATTCAAAAGAATAATTTAATTACATTGATAAGTTCAAAAGCTATTTTAACAAAAATATTGCACTGTGATCTTTGCACTAAATTGGACTTTTTAAGGTTTGAAGCTGTTTTAAATTGATTTTACAAGAATAATTCTTGTGTAATAGAATGTTGACTTAGGTCACTGAACAAGTAACATAGTACATGCTTGAGTTTGCTAAAGATTAAAAGCAATTTTTAAATACCTACTTACATGTTAAATACTTTCCTAATTTCATGTTACAGTTTCAAATACTGGCTTAACATTAGGAATTTGGATTAGTACACTTACTTGATAGTGTATTATTTTTATTTTTAAATTTCGTCTCAATAATTAGGAATGCTTCCACATTAATTTTATTAAAACAAAGCCAACCGATTTGTAAATAATTAGAGCAAAACAAAAAAACTGTAAAAAAAACAATGACATACAGTACTGCCAATCTAAGCAAAAAATCGATACCCAAAATCGCCAACGATTTAGGGGCGCGACCTCTAAAACAGGCAAAGGAAAAGAAAACGCAATGACTTAAAACCACGTGGAGCGGCAAGGTCGAATTTATGTTTTCAACTTGTCAAGCTCGGCGTGATAAATTAATTCTACGGGCCGTTATCGCTGCGCTAGCTGCACGAGAATTGTTTTTATTTCCTAGTAGTTAAGGTAAGTTTTCGAATGCGCACCCATCCCACGCATAGTCGCCAACCCAGGCAATATATCTTAGGCCGTATACTGCCCGTGACAGTTCGTAAACAAACTGGTACTACCGCAACAAAGGCAGAACCGTCATTTTATTAGGCAAAATTAACCACTCTACATCCAAATATAAACTTGCATCAATCAATTTGCAATTCAATATTTATCCATATTACAGATACCTTGTCGAATATTGATAGTAATGTCCACTAAATCGAGTATAAACGATACATTATACAACTTACCAGAATTCGAGAGCGAGGATCAGAATGTTGACGCAGAGTCATCTGTAATACATCTTGCACATATCGATCACGTCTTGCAGTCTCTCAAAAACACTAATAAAAAAAGGAAGAGGTTAGCACCAAAATACTGAAGATTTTACACTTAATTCACACAAAACACACGAAAATGTTTAGTAAATACTGTTTGTAGTATACAGACGTATCCAGCCAGTAATGTATAGTCGTTAAATGATTCACAACCAAAATAAAAATAGTCTGCTAGACGCACTGTCGACCGCCGCGCCACTGTCTGTCTGAACTGCTGTCAATATTCGTCAAAACGAAAATGGCGACACTCACGACAGAATACGATCAGCGGCGGCCTGCCCGGTACACGCGTCCTTCTCTAATCCCTCGAAAAGACAAGGACAGCGCAACAGTGTGTTGTCTTCTGTCTGACCGGACTGATTTGTGATGTCACGCCCAACGGCGTAACGTTTTGCGTAATTACACGTCCAAGATAGCTTGTAAACTTGTTTTAATAACGTTAATTTACGATCGTTTCATCCACGAGGTCGTAATACGAAAGTGTCGGTCATGGCATAGGTTAATTATAGTGGAATGCTACATTAATCTGTGTAATAGTTCTCTGCGCATGCTAGGCCCGTCCCACCACTCAATATCCGTCGTGCGAGCGCCTCCTACTTCTTTTTATTTTATTCAGTACTTTTCAGATGTCTTGACTGCATTAATTCCAACCCAGAGTCGCAATGCAGTTTGCTTAATAATGTACTCTGAGAAAGCGTTCTCGATATGAATCTCAATTCTCCTTCGATTGATGATTAATGAATGCAGATCTTTATCTGCATTAATGACTGCATCTGCACAAAAAACAGCGTTATAAATAAAATAACTTTGTGTGTGTGTAATTAAATTTCCTGGAGTTTATGTTTATTTGCATGGTGCACCATTTTCTGTAACCTGCATTTATTACTTGTTTAGTTAGTATTAAGTCACAGAAATCTTTGCGACCATTTGAACTAATAAGACATTCGACTTTTGAAGACTTCAAATTCAATTGGCACATAAACCTATGTTCGTTAAGGTAACCGAATAAATTGATTTATACTTTTCAAAGTTACTACCTAAAGTTACTACAATCTTCTCTCATTTGTAATAAACAAGAAAATGCTTTAGCAGAACGTCCTCCGTTTGTACTCGCTTGTGGAAAGTTGTTTATAAATACTATAATAGGAATAATCTTATAAAATATTAATTTAAATAATGATATAGGTATATAATCCAAGCCATTATTAACCTGTTTCCAGTTTGGCATTTCTCATATACGCCACCAAGATTGATACCCATGGGGCGAGAAAGGGTGGTGCTATTATCTTTTAGGCTGGTACTTTATGGAACCTTATGTTTGTAGAGCGGCGCGGCGCCATGCGCTACCTAATTTACAAGATGTTGATTGTTGACTATCATAAAGGTACCAGTTAAAAATGTTCACTGTATTTCTTACTATTTTTCTCCTACAGGATCATAAGACCGCCGGCGGTCGCGATAACAATTGATTTTAATTGTGTCTGGGTTCTGGTATAACATACAATCGAGGGGTTAAGTATTTACCTACATTATTATTATTATTTTTTTTATTTATTATATTAAGAAAATTACATGAATATAAAGGAAATATTAACATCTAAAAACCACGGAGGTTTACTATGATGCTAATGAGTTAAATTTAGGTCAGTAAGTAAATCCATAGGTATAAACAGTAGGCCAATAACAACTCGACAATTGTGATATGAGCAGGTAGTAAGAAATAAATAAAAGATGTGTGGCACTCGGAGACTGCCGCGGTAAAGCTATTGCATAGCATTTTTTATCAACTTAAGCAATTATAAAACTAAAAAGTATCACCGCTGTGCCGGTCGAATTTCTGGATTCGGTCTCCACGCTCAAGGCCCGCGATAGAAGCTATGCAATAGCTTAGTTTTATAATTTTATGTATTTTCTAATTTTGACTTTTGTAATCTTAGTTTGTAATTAATTTTTTCTATTATTTTGGCAGATATGGTTTCCGCAACCATACTGTCAAAATCCTTATTTTCTTATAAATTCTTTTAAATTTCGGAAATTCAAAATTGTTCGATCGTGCCTCACCCCGAGTGTGTGGGTGTGGGTGTTAGGATTATTTTCGTTACGGAATTTCTGGATTCGGTCTACACGCTCAAGGCCCGCGATAGAAGCTATGCAATAGCTTAAAAATACTATGTATAGTATAGACAAGAACCAGGCAGGTGTTAGACCGAGTTTAAAATATAACTCTCACATGAGATCATTATAAAGGCTATTTCATTATTATATATACGTAGTTAATGAGATTAATATAAGAAATAACTTTTGAGTTTTGTTTTTAAGTTTTCTGGTGATATTTTTTTGCATATAGCATTTCAATGCGATATTTACAAACCGATCGTTGCGTAGATCCTTAAGGGAAGCCTATGTCCAGCAATGGATATCATTTGGCTGAGATGATGATGTAGTAGTTTGATCAATCAAAAGTAGCAGAGCTTGCAATTTTATCAAAAATTCAGGCAACTAATAATTTACTAAAACAATAATGAGGTAGAGGTACAAAAAAGTTTGCTTGGTACAGACAAAATTATTTTAAAAGAACAGTAAGAAACTAATCCCTCAACCCCCAGGAGGCACTCAGGTACCACGATAACAATTGATTTCAATTGTGTCTGGAATAACACACGATCGAGGAATTAAAAAAAAAAAATTCTTTTTAAACCCACGTCTTCTAGCCTACTCAAGTAAATACCCTTTCTATCGCCTCCTACGCTCTCGCTGTTATAATACGTCTTGAAAAGTCAATAACCTTATACACTTTTAAGTTTTGGTAGTTTTAGGAGGTAGATTTAATATGAATCTACCTTCCACACGAAGAGAGCTGTCTCCACTACTCCAGTCAGCCTGTGAGTGACCATGGTCGGTGCAACATCGATCGATACGTCAGACAAAATAATAGCAGCGTTTTACCCTGAAATAAAACGCATATTAAAATACTTACCTCACTGGAAGCTTTATATTGAGATAGCATTTCCGTTTCCCGTCATTTGCCTACCCTTTTTAGTACGTAGTTTCCGGCTAAGTGGCGCCACCTGGCGGTCGTGTGCTTTTGAAGTTTCTTAAAATTTGCGGCACACCATTTTGCTCATTGGCTCAATTGCACCAGGCAGAAATAAAGTGAAAGCTTCCAGTGAGGTAAGTATTTTAATATGCGTTTTATTTCAGGGTAAAACGCTGCTATTAAAACACTGTACCGTAACTGGAAGCTTTATATTGAGATCTGTTTGTTATCGCCTGGTGACGCCACTTAATATTATAACGCCTTAGCGTAACGCCAATGTGACAGATTTAAAAATAAAAAAGTATTTATGATATTGAATACTTTTTATTTTAAGTAAGACAATATTCTTTTCCGTGTGTTACACAGGAGTAACAATAAAAATTAACATGTAATATAACTATGAAAAGGTAAAAATTCAAACTAAAAAGCTTTCTAGGAAATTCTTCTAGCAATCGCATTAGTTGTGTAAAAGTTTATCAATACTTGATTTAATTTCACACATATAGGATTGTTGTGAGGTTTTAGCTGATTACCAATTCCCATGAGCTAGAACTTCGTCGATGGGGTGATTTTCTAACCAGTTCTTGGAAGCTACACAGATCTTACGCTATCTGGGGTAGCTGTGTAATCAAGAAACGTTTTTACAGTTCCTGCTATAACAGTAAGGTACCTACGTGACGTAGGTACTGCACCTCAACTGATGAAAATATTGAATAATTTATTGTTAAAATCGTTTTTTATCTAACACTCAGCGATGTTTTAACTAATAGTAAATATTATAATTTTAATCACCGAGACAGGAGGCTTACATTTTTATTTTTTATATTCAAAATTTATCTGTAGACAGTCTGTCAGTACCTATGTATTGCTATCGGTTGTAGAACCAAATTCAGGCCATACGGTAAAGTTTTTGTATTATGGTTAGGTAGGTACTTTAGGTAGGGTATATTCTAAGGTCAGGTCATGAATGCATCTGCCTGAACAAATATTAAAATTGCTATTTGATGTAATGATTGAAATTTCTTGTGTCGGTTATAAATTTATAAGTACACTGACATCCCATACGGTTTGGGGTTTTTATTTTTTTGTAAAAGCAATTAATTTAAGAATATGTTTTACTAGAACGTGAGTACTTCACTGTTCATGGTTCAGAATCGCATTATTTTCAGACAGCTAATTTATGTGTAAAAGTATTGTATTATGTGATAATGCACATATTAAATGTAAGCCTGATAAGAATTGCGCCAATTGCGGAAAAGTAAGGCTTTTAATCTTTATTGTTATTGAAATTGTCCTTGAACAACAACAATTCTAAGTTACTTGACAAATTTATAAAATAGACTCACCAAGAACTTTTAAGTAAAAGCTTTTCTTTAGAGGTCTAGCCTTCCACCGCCTCACCAACCCCCAGATTTCCTTTTTTCCATCGAGGAAATGTATCTGGAGGTTACTAAGGTAAGTGGTGCTGCAAGTGCTCAGTCTCTGACACGCCAGAACACTTTCTCCCATCATGGCAAAAACAACCATGTTAAAAGATTTAGTTGAGTGAGAGCACCCTGGATATTAGAAATGTTTGTAGGAAGACCCAAGTAATGGGTTCGCACCATGAAGAACCGAACGCATCGCCAATGTATCCTGAAATGCATTCGATGCCGATCTACCGTATGATATTTTCATTAGAAATAAAGATTTCGTACTTTCCCTTTGCGAAGATGTAGGTACACCTGTTATTATTTTGTCACACTAAGAATCAAACTGTATTGTAGTAGTGAATGTGGCTCTGAAGAGCATTTAGTAGCATTTCTTTACGGATGCAATGTCAACCTTTTCTTAAATAATTTAACTTCCCGCTATCGCAATACCTTTTAAGTTAAACAGTTTAACTCTTGACCCTCGATTTCTAAACCTTACGTATTTGGCATGCTTAAATGCTACAATTGCGTCAAACTGTATTCCTAGTTACGGCCTATAATCATCCTACTGCATGGAAAAGGCCTCAATCATTGAATTCAAGGTACCTAAGTAATAATGGGTAAAATGAATTGGAAAAGAGCTTGATCCAGGTCCAAGTCAAATCCAGGGTCAAGTGATTGCTGACAATGTGAGCAGCTTTGGAGGCAAATAGGTCTATTATTGGACATTCCCGTTTTATAATCACGAGATCTGTACAGTGTACTAGTCGGTTCGGACTTTGCAGTCGGCAGTGCCTATTTGCCGAATATGTGGAATTTAATGGAACTAGTAAGTTCAAAATTCGAAATATAATTATTGAAATCAAGTCTAGGTTTAAGCGCAAACCTGCTTGGTCTAAAGCATCCGTAGTCAAAAAACGCCCCTGGGAAGGGCAATGCAACTGTCGATCTACTACTTCAGTTGTTCGATAACCACCACTAGGGGCTGGAATCTTATCAACTATCTATGATTTATGTGACAATGCGGCACGACAAAAATGACGAAATTCGTTCATATCATGATTTCAATTCATCTTTGTAATTATTATTTTACTTGATTGATTTCTTTGTTGCAGTTTTTCTATTCGTTCATGTTTTCACATTATTCCATTTTTCATTATATAGTTAATAATACTTTTTTGGGGACAAAAAACCGATATTTCTAAATTCACTTGCCATCCCAACTTCTGCAATGTTTGAACCATAACTTTTATATGCTCGCGAGCATTTAGATGTAACAGTAAGTGTCAAGTACACTAAGAAGGGTTCTGACATGAAATATTCGATTTGGTCTTATACAGGGATAAAAACCAACTGCATGACTACATTCGAGTTCACAAGTTGAGACTTTTGACACAAAGGAATGCGATACTATAATTCTTTCAAGTCAACTTTTTTAATACCTCTTAGAGTATTAAAACGACCTCGGGTACTTTAATCGAGCCGCGAGCCCTTTTTTATGAAATGAACATCTGGCCATGTTGCAAAAGCAGGTCCATTCCTTTTTGAGGGTAGCTGGTACCAAGCAGGCGAGGTAGCCCCGCAAGGGTGGATAATTTTAGGCGTATCGCTTGCATGAAAAAGCCTAATTTTAAGTCATTGCTTGAATCTCTTTGATCTAGCCGTGAGCCCTGATATGAAATGAACCTCTAGCAATGTTGCTATAGCAGGTTTATCACTTTTCGAGGGTAGTTCGTGCAAAGTAGGCACCCGCGAGGGTGGATAATTAAAAGGCATAGGCTTACATGGCAGAGCCCGATTTTAAGTCATTGCTTGAACCTCTTTGATCGGGCCGCTAGGGCCCTGGTTATAGAATTAACTTCTAGCAATTTTGCTTTGGCATAACTTACCTTAGGAGGATAGTTGATAAATAATAAGGCACCCCGCGAGGGTGGATAATTAGAGGCTTGCATGGCAGAGCCCGATTTCAAGTCATTGCTTGAACCTCCTCGAGCCCTGGCTATAGAATTAACCTTCATTTTTGCTTTGGCAGTACTTACCTTAGGAGGGTAGTTGATAAGTAAGTAGGCACCCCGCGAGGGTGGATAATAAAAGGTATAGGCTTGCATGGCAGAGCCCGATTTGTATACCAACTACCCTTACGAGGGTAGTTAATAAATAAGTAGGCACCCCGCGAGGGTGGATAATTAGAGGCATATGCTTGCATGGCAGAGCCCGATTTGTATATCAACTACCCTTTGGAGGGTAGTTAATAAATAAGTAGGCACCCCGCGAGGGTGGATAATTAGAGGCATATGCTTGCATGGCAGAGCCCGATTTGTATATCAACTACCCTTTGGAGGGTAGTTGTTAATAGGTAGGCACCCCGCAAGGTTGAATAATTGATAGCCGCTATGAGACTTCTAAATTTTTTATGCCTCGTCCACACGAGAGACAGCGCTTTGATTGATTGTTCTTAGCTGTGTGGATTTTTTGCCCTTTGGAGGTCAAAAAGCTTTACGAATGCCATCTGTTTTCTCCAGAATGCATTTGAGTGGAATGTGGATCTACACTAAATAAGTCGGGTTTGTAAAGGTATGCAGGCTTTAATAAGTGGATCTCTAACTTGACTTATACTGAATTCTCGTCGCATCTCTGTAAATGCTGCCCGGTGGCCACAAACTAATTGCACTTTATTAGAATCCGATTTTATTTGTGAATAATTCTTTTACCTTCGTGTACAAATTGTTTAAATTAACGTCTGTTTAATTGAAATAAATTTACGACTTAAACTCGCGTTTATCAATACGGACTTACGTAATATTTTGGTAAATTTCTTCCCTTTTAATGAATAGGTTGCGTGAATTCAAAAAATCTGTATACTTAGTAGATTATTAATATATTATATAATTTGATTAGAATAAAGATACATTTATTAAGCGTATTTATTTTATGACGGCACCCGAGGTGCCGTTCACCTCGTTAACCGGCTAAAGAGGAGCTGGAGGAGCTGCTAGCCGAGCCAAACAAACCACTCAATGCTAAACGGAAAAGACACCATACACTTTTACGTATTACATCATGACTTTAATCCGAACGGCAAAACCGTTAAATTCATTATTTAAGTCACACGAATATTAAAGCAATATATTTCATGTTTTATTAAAAACATGTTGTTTTAAGCAATAAAATTGCTTTTGGAAACTGAAAATAAAATTCCTTGAAATAAAATACATAACATTTTAAAATAATAAGGGTAGGACTTACCAGATTTGTGTACTAGTTTGTATAAAAACTCACTTGGTTATAATTCTGCTCTGAGAATTATAATATCACTGAATTTTAACGATCACAGAGACAGGGCTTGCAGTGAACGTGTTGTTACGACGGTAAACTAAACGCCAATGAGCAAAATGGTGTGCCGCAAATTTTAAGAAACTTCAAAAGCACACGACCGCCAGGTGGCGCCACTTAGCCGGAAACTACGTACTAAAAAGGGTAGGCAAATGACGGGAAACGGAAATGCTATCTCAATATAAAGCTTCCAGTTACGGTACAGTGTTTTAATATGGTATGATCGCGTTGAATTTCCCGCTAACGTTCAAATAATAAAACAAAACGCTGAAAGTGGTTATTATTTCATTGATTCAAACTATCACTAAAATAAGAATCTACAGACAAACACTTTCATAATAATCTTCCTTCCCTAATTCGTCCATCCATTGACGCTTATTAAAAACTGGAACTGCAACTGCAAACTGCGAATGATACTTAGTTTTTGTTCAATCTGCAATAATATCACGTTCACCATCAATCACTCAAGTTTAAATTTAAAACTTCAGTCGGACTTCGCAATATCATTTTCTGGTACCTACCTACAGTGTCGATACCCCAAATAGATTTTTTTAAATCGATATGCACTAGGAATTAATCGAAAAAAAAGTAAACATGTGTCTTACCAACTGCGTAAAAATTACTATGTTTATCAGAGCTTTTTTTAATAGTTTCTTAATTGGAGAAAAAAATATACTTTTTTAACTATGTAGGACAATAAAATAGTTTGATCATTTATAATAATATGATTTTTATTTAGGTTCAAACTTTGAATCAAAATGTTTCTACAATACTACTATAATTTTTCTGCTCGGACTTAAGCAGCAACACTTGACATACTTGAATATTTTCTGTCTCTCTTTATCATCTACTTTTACTATATGTGTGAGCGAGCAAACTAAGGGATTTCAAGTACAAAAAAACGACAATAATAACGTTATCGTACCTATTTGGCTTATGAAATGGAAGCTCGAGGCGAGGCCTGTTTAAAAAAGAAAACCAATGACAGTGACAGCTAACGGAATGACTTGTCAATTTTACACAAAATTTCATACATCATTGTTTTGCGCTTGCTTAATTAAACGTTTGTGACTATTGTATTTAATAAAAAACCTATAAAATGGCTGATAAACAGAAAGTAGATCTTGGACTCTTAGAGGAAGACGATGAATTCGAGGAGTTCCCAGCTGAAAGTAAGTAAATCGACTTAATTTAAATATCATATTTCTGTTCATCATATTCGTATTTTGAGGTGATAATTGCGTTATTTCTTATTAGACTGGGGTACAGAAGACGCTGATGATGAAGATGTGTCAGTCTGGGAAGACAATTGGGAGGATGACATCGTACAAGATGATTTCAACCAACAGTTGAGGTTAGTTTTACATTAAACCTATGAAATAATACATCCTTTGTCAGGAATAGGCTAAAACAATAGCTGTATGTAACTAACTTGCAAACAACCACCTATCACACATATGTAGCCTCTATCCTACGTTATGGGGTGATAATATGGGCTAATAGTACTGAAAGACAACGAGCATTTATAGCACAATAAAGTGTATTAGAGCTATAATATATATAACTTTAAATCTAATAATATATTGCATAGCTGCCAGTACGGTTTTCAGAAGGGGCAGGGCACAGCTGCCTTATTGTCTAAATTCTCAGATGAAATTAACGATAGCCTAGAACATAAAAAAATAGTTGTCGCTGTACTTTTCGATTATAAGAAAGCTTTCGATACCTTGGAGCACGAGACACTACTTAAAGCCATAGAAGACTGTGGTATCCACTACCCTATAAGTCCATGGTTCCGCGACTACCTGACGGGACGTACCTTCGCGGTTAAAGTCGGCGACAGCCTAAGTGAGTCGCACTCTATGCGGTACGGTGTGGCGCAGGGTTCAGGATGTGGACCTCTTTGCTTTTTAATGCACGTGAACAGCCTTTGCAATGTACTGGAACACAGTTCACCGTATATGTTCGCTGATGATCTTTGTGTACCAATGGCTGGTTACGATCCTATCGAAGTATGCTGTCTCGTGCAACAAGATGTTGACAATATTGTCAGATGGTCACACGACAATGGTCTAGTAATTAACGTTTCAAAGACAAAAATGTTACTCATAAGATCACCTTACAGTAGAATAAAATGTACCGAATTAACCATTATTGCTCATGATTATAATTGTATGCATAATGATCGTCACAACTGCAACTGCAATGCTATCGAAAGAGTTAACTCATTACCTTATTTGGGTGTAATTGTGGATAAGTCTTTTTCTTGGTCAAAGCATACAGAGTACAAGTTGTTCTAAGTTGCGCCTATTGTTAAGTAAATTTAGCCATTTAAAGTATAGGGTTTCTGTTAAAATACTCAAATGTTTGTACAAAACTCTGGTTGACTCGTTAGTTTCATATGCTTTGGACAGTTACGGTCTCACTTATAAAACGAATATTGAAAAAATAGAAGCAATACAAATACGGTTCTTAAAGCTATTGGTAGATAACTAAACTAAAAACAATTGCAAAGACAACTATATTAAATTATTCAAAATTTGCAATATATTACCCGCTTGTTTTAAACATAAATATTTTTTACTAATGAATAATTACGAACGTCGTGAGCATTTGACACTGCTACGGCATGGTCATACCCAGGTAACTAGAGCTGTGTCACAAAATAAATACGTTGTGCCTAGAATTACAAATATATATGGCGACAGAACTTTATCTAAAAGAATACCTTATACTCTCAATATGTTACCTTCCGACGTTCTAAATAGTAATAATAAGAAGTCATTTTCAAAAAAAATTCAAAAACATTTAATCTCTAATCTTCCTTGATCTAACAGTTTATTGTTAGCTGCATTTTATTGATAGTTACATTTTGTTGTTATCAATATTTTATTTATGTCACTTAATTTAATATAGGAATTAATAATAGGAAAAAAATATATATTAAGCATTATGTAATTTTATATTCTGAGTGTAACTATGTACTCGCAGTCAAACCTTTTTAAAGGTTTTGCGAGACCTTACCTATGATATGTAATGAAGATATTTGTTAATATAAATAAATAAAAATAAATAAATATATGCGGGCTTCCTACTTGCGAGTCATGTAGAGCATGTTTTTGGAGCCTGGGCTTACTACCTTTGCCAGCACTCTACATATTTGAAATCAGTTGTTTTGTTAAACGGCATGGTAAGTTGTTTCAGAAAGCCAGAGATGTAAATGCTAGACTTAAACGAAACCCAAATAAACTTGTATTGAGTGTCATTCCAAGATCCGCTAAATTCAGAAAAAGTGTTTTAGCAATGTATGTTAAAATATATAATAAGATCCCAAATGAAATAAAAAATCTTAACTTTAACCTTTTTAAATCAAAGCTCTATAAATGGCTAATTGAACGGAACGTTAATGAATTTATTGACACTAGAATTTAATGGTTTCTTATTGATTGTATTGTTTGACTCGACTTATTGATTTTATGACTTTGTGTGAATTTGTTAATTTTTCTTTTCATAAATTATTTAATTGACACACCCGCCTACTGCTATGAATGATATAATTTAATTTAATTGTGTGTATCTATTTTTTTTACAAATTATAAATTTGCATGCTAATACAGGCAAAACATGTGCACTTATGTTTGTTTATCACCTTGTATACCATGTTTTTTGCAAATAAAGAATATTTATTATTATTATAATCAAAACCAAAATGTTTTCCTATTTCACGACAGCTTATGGAGTAATCTAACATGCATGTGTGTTCAATTCACATCTTAGGCTGTTAGGCTCACCAAAAGTGGTAATTAATGCATTTGACAAGCCAAATAATGAATTGTAGGTCTGCTAAGTATAATAAAAGCTGCCTAAAGATGTGTATACGTGTATATAATAAAATTCCAAATGACATTAAAAACCCAAATTTTAACTTATTTAAATTAAAGCTACTTAATTTACTTATTGAACATAAAATATATGACATAAAAGATTTCTTTGACTACGAGGGCGGGTCAATAAGTCCGTGACTTTTTGAATTTCTGACCTCTTTACTGAAAAAGCAACACTACTCCTGTCAACAGGTATCTGTCAGTTGATTCCTATCAAAATTTGAACTTGCTGCGTCAGTTAGTTTGTGTTTGACAGCTATTTTTATCAGACTACCCAGTAATTTGAGGAAAAAATGGAAAAAGGTGAATTTCGTGTGCTTATTAAGCATTATTTTTTGCGAAAAAAAACCATTACCGAGACCAAGGCTAAGCTTGATAAATACTATGGGGACTCTGCACCATCGATTTCAATGGTAAAAACGTGGTTTACTGAATTTCGTTGTGGCCGTAAAAGCACTGAAGATGCCGAACGTCCTGGACGCCCAGTTGAGGTCTCTACACCCGAAACAATCGAAAAAATTCACGATATGGTGTTGGCCGACCGAAGATTGAAAGTGCAAGAGATTGTGGAAGCCGTAGGGATCTCGCATGGCTCAGTGGTTTCAATTTTAAAAGATCAATTGGGCATGAGAAAGCTTTCCGCAAGATGGGTGCCGCGTTTGCTCACAGTCGACCACAAACGCAACCGTGTAACAACTTCACAGGAAGGTTTGGCGTTGTTTAATCGCAATATGGAGGAGTTTTTGCGCCGTTTTGTAACCGTGGACGAAACATGGATCCATCACAACACACCAGAGACCAAACAACAGTCAAAACAGTGGGTTTCTAAGGGTGAATCGGCGCCAAAGAAGGCCAAGGTGGGTTTGTCAGCCAATAAAGTTATGGCGACTGTTTTTTGGGATGCACGTGGGATAATCCACATTGACTACCTTCAAAAGGGAAGAACAATCAATGGGGAATATTATGCCAACTTATTGGACCGCTTCAATGACGATTTGAAAAAAAACCGACCTCATTTGGCCAAGAAAAAAGTTCTTTTCCACCAAGACAATGCAAGGGTGCACACATGTGCAGTTGCCATGGCAAAAATCCATGAATTGGGCTATGAATTGCTCCCTCATCCACCCTATTCTCCAGATTTGGCTCCGAGTGACTACTTTTTGTTCCCAAACCTGAAGAAATGGCTTGGTGGAAAAAGATTTGACTCCAATGATGAAGTCATCTCGCAAACAAAGGCCTATTTTGAGGACCTCGACAAATCATATTTTTTGGAAGGGATAAAAAAATTGGAGAAGCGTTGGACAAAGTGTATAGAGCTCAAGGGAGACTACGTTGAAAAATAAAATGATTTGTTAATCAAAAAATCTGTGTTTTATTCCAAAAGTCACGGACTTATTGACCCGCCCTCGTATAATTATTAATTATCATCGAATAATATCCAGTAGGTATCCATGTTAAATTTATTGTTTGACTTCATACAACATATTTTTTATATAGAGACATATTAGTATAATTTATTTGACATACTTACCATTAATTTATAAATAAAACTTACCCAAATTATTGTAGTGTTATGTTGGATAATTAAATTTATATTGCATGCTTTTGTAATAGCAAGACATGTGGTCTCCTAAAATTGTAACACCTTCAAATACCATGTTTTAAGCAAATAAAGATTATGATTATGATTATGATTGTATTTTCGAGCCAAATCTTTTAATTTCCTGTATTTGTATGTACCTGTGTTATGTAATTTCAAGGTGGTAAATGTAAAATTCGTACATTTGCTGATTGTTTTCCAAATTAAAAAAAATATATATTTTCATCTATTTCAACTATATTTTATATATTTACTCTATATTAACTATATTTCTCAATGTTACATCTTTGTTTCAGACAACAATTGGAGAAGTTGAAGGAGCAGAATAAAGCATAAATTAAGATTAGCGTGTAAAACATTAGAGATAAGATTTTGTAATAAATTTTAATAATACGATTTTTTTAAATATTTTTTGCTCCTACTGTCAACAAAAATAACTTTAGTCACATTTACCTGTAAATCAGTCACAAATTTAGTAGAAATCACTGAGTGAATACCTCTCTTTACCGGTAAAATAAACTATGGCCATAATAGTTTATTTTTATTACCATGTAATAGTGGTCCTGCCATTTTGAGTTCTAAACAGCAGCGGGACCACTTTCTTTGTAGAATATGTCGACAATTTTTTGAGTGTTGAAAAATATTGCTTTAAAACCTTTTCGCATTATATTCGGAAAACTCACCATCATGACGTTCATACCTATAGATTATTGACTATAGGTACCTAACAACAAAACGGTATTAACTTTAGTCTCCTTACTTAAAATACCTATCACACTTGGTCCACGGGTGATCACATGAGAGCCTCTGTTGGGGGCTTTAGATTTTGTATAGAAGTCTTGAGACCTAACCAGGGACCTTACTCCGTAACAAAATATCCGTATATTCGACTATGTCTGTTTCTCTCACTCATACCAATGTACAAGTAGTAGATATTCGAATAAGGCAGATACTCCGTAAATACGTGCTTTGCGTTGCGAAGTAGGGCCTCAGAAACATTAGGATCTGGGAACGAACGAAGCCAACCGACATGGCTATGTAATCACAAGGAAATATTAATAATTAAACACGAAATAAATGCAAAAATACTTTAATTGATATAAAATAAAGCTTACTCACTAACATTATCACATATCAGTCTGTTCATTTTTCATGTTTAATGGACCAGCATTTTAGAAAAATAAAAAAAAGTTTTGAAATATTTTTCTTGTTTTGATTGAATTTACGCAAAAACATAACATTAGAAAAAATCTTTTAGGTTATGATTATAATACTCAAATTCCTGGAAGTTCTTAAGTAAAGTACAAATTCAAATGTAGGTAGCTAAATAAAATTATACAAAATGGAAGTTATAAACCAAATAACACTTTGATGAAATCCGTGAAGGCACTTAGACTGTACTTTTATATATTTTTTTCTTAGAATAATATTTTTTTATAAACCGTTAGGCACGGCAAGGGATTGTTGAATAATGTTGATTCACGAATAGTATTAATTATTTAAGACATGCCTCACCGGGCCACACAGAGCCATCTAGTCCCAAATTAAGCTACTATTAAGTACCCTGTCGTATGGGGTACTAGACAACCGATAAACTTACTTATATACTTTTTTTTTGTAAATACATACTTATAATACATAGAAAACACCCAGACCAGTACAAACAGACATGTTCATGCACACAAATATTTGTACTGTGCGGGGATCGAACCCGCGACCCATGGCTCAGAAGCAGCGTTAACTACCGCTGATCCAAATGGTCGTCAAATTGCATCTTATGTGATAATTACACCATAGGGTTTTTATAGGCGCGATGTGCTTATGAATCATCATTGCAATTTTAACACTACTGTTTTGACATAAGATACAAAATTATTTCTCAACTAAAAATCCCTTGCCGATATCATAATAGACGTTTTTCATGACGTCGTATTAGACGATTTTAAAAATGTATCCATATCAAAGCTTCTAAATTAACTTTGATTTAATAGCTCGTGGTTTACAACTTATCGATATTACCGTTTTCCCCCGAAGGGATAAAAACGGATATTGCGAGTCCAGCCAAAGCTTGACCCACCTTAAGAATGCATTCGGATTTTTCCCCAGGTAACGGACCCTATCTACGTTCACTGGTGACAGCCGGAAACGCCGATGTGACGTCTCTCGATCACAGACGCCAGTGCGCGCCGGCTAGTCCCGAGTACAGTATTAGATGCCAGCAAAGCATTTAAACTTGGGTGGGTCAAGCTTCGGCTGGACTCGAAATATCAGTTTTTATTCCTTCGGGGGAAAAACGGAAATATTTAGAGGTCCGAGCCTTCGCTTGAACCACCTTGAGATGTGTTTGTATTCTGTCGGCATTTGATCTCCTACTATATAATTTCGATATTGACGTTCTCAATCGTCCAATCCTTCGTCTTGTGGCATGATTGGCATGATTATATCATGTAGCCTATCGACTGCGGTTTATGAAGGCGACGCTGAAGTTGCCGAGAAAAGAAGGATGTCTCGGATAGTTTTCATGTTCCTGAATAGATGAAATTTTAACAAATGAATAGACATATCAGGGATGATGTCAATCATAAGTAATGCCCCGACGGCTCAAGCAGGTCGTAGCCCGTCCGGCTAACCGATCCGACGGGCAAGTTTGATCTGTACGTCGGGCCGAGTAGGCCGTGGTCCGTCGGGCTGTTCGATCCGACGGGCAAGTTCAATCTACCCGACGGGTGGGATTGATACGGCCATCGGACCAGGTACCTTACTCCGCAACACGAAGCTCGTATTTACGGATCTATTTGTCTCTTTCTGATACTTTAAGACATCGGAATAGTGTGATAGAGACAGATGGATTCGAATATACGGACATTGTGTTTCGGAGTAAGGCCTCTGGTATCTGGTCCGTCGGCTCACGTGGCCCGTCGGGTAAAAAACGTTAAGGAACGAGCTTGTTGTACAAGCTGATAGTCGCAACGCAACTGAATAAAGTGCATATAGAAAGCAACAGCCAGTGTTAAATGCAATAACTTAGCAACGTAAGACGCTGCTTTCTAGTGAAGAACAGGTCGTCCGACTAGAAGAGGTATATTAGAGAATTATAAGTGTAGATCCTAGGAAAAAAATACTTACCTAGTAGTATCAGTATATAAACTTGAAAAATTTTGTCTCAGGCGGGACACGAACCCGCATCTTACCTACCTAGTAGTGTTTGCAGAGTAGAACGGTCTTGAAATTACACTATGATTTAAGAAAAATCTAAAATAACTGGGGGAAAATTCAAACTACTACTAGGGACTAGCCGGCGCGCACTGGCGTCTGTGATCGAGAGACGTCACATCGGCGATTCAAGCTGTCAACAGTAAACGTAGATCAATTTAGTGCTTCTAGGGTCCGTTACCTGGGGAAAAATCCGAATGCATTCTCAAGGTGGGTCAAGCGAAAGCTCGGACTTCTAAATACGATATTCAACTAAATGCACTACAAGAATGGATCACGTTATTGTTTATCAAAAATGTATATTCGGATTCGCCTGGTTGGTCCCGAATTCGTATTGGTCGTCCGTTTTGGCGGGCTGCGCTGTTGCGTCGTCTTGTTCAGCGAAATAGTTGTCTAAGATGTGTAGTACCTTTTTATATACCTGGAATGTAAGAACGAAGGTATTTGAATGGTGGAGCTGAAGTGTTCATTACTAGCTTTCTCCGCGTCTTCATCCGAGTGGAATTAGGTTAATTTAACTAGGAAACGCCCCGTTGGTCTAGTGGTTTTAATATTGGGCCAAGATCTCTGGGTCCCGGGTTCGAAACCGAGTTGGTCAACAAAAAGTTAAGAATTTTCGAGAGCTCGGGTTTGTGATCACCAACCCGCATTTGGCAAACGTGGTGATTATGCCTGTACCCATAATTGCTGTGGTAACTTGAATTCAATGATGGAGGCCTTTGCCCTGCAGCGGGATGATTATAGGAGGTTCCAGTCAAATAACTAGAAATTTTGTGTGAAATCACTTGGTACAGATAATAGGGCCATTTACTACATATTTTCAAGACATGCCACACTGGGCCACACAGAGTCATCGAGTCCCAAATTAAGTTTAAGGTACTATAATAGACAACCAGTAGTTCTACTACGTAAAAAATTTTTTGCAATTATAGAAAAACACCCAATCCAGTACAAACAGACATGTTAATGCACAAAAATGTTTGTACTGTGCGGGGATCGAACTCGCGACCCATGGCTGGAAGCAGCGTTTACTAACCCTGAACCAACTGGTCATAGCACATGATTGTTCTATAAAGTGTTTCGATAAACGCTGACCTGTTCATTCTCATGTTGTTGCAATGTCTCAATCTGGTCTAGGGCGCCTATCTCTTCTAGTTTTACACAAAGAGGCTCCACTTGGCCATACTTCACTGCCGCCTGTAACAAGAAACGAAATCAACATGCTAAACTGTATGCTGTGTGTAGTTAGTGTTAGGAGGAAACACAAGGGCCGTTTTTCATACAAACATAGTCCCCTGTTTCCTCCCTGGATAATGCCAGTAGAGCAACAATTTTTATTACAAAAATCTATGGCCACTATTGGCATGTTTCTATGTTTTCCTTTTTTTTCATAAATTAATTAATAAAAGAGATATGAACCTTCAAAACTCTAAAAAATTCGCTAGATTTTCCGCTGTGTTCAAACATCCAGAAAACAAAATTGGCTAAATTTTAGAATAAAAGCAAAATATACGAACACGGCCAAAGCCTTTCTTTATTTTTTAATGAAGAAAGTATTTAAATCGGTCTAGTTTTGGAAAAGGAATCGGGGGACTACGAAACGTTGTTTTTGTGTGCTTTTATAATAATAATAATAATAATAAATATTTAGGACATGCCTCACTGGGCCACACAGAGCCATCTAGTCCCAAATTAAGGTACTATTAAGTACCCTGTCGTATGGGGTACTAGACAACCGATAAACTTACTTATATACTTTTTTTTTTGTAAATACATACTTATAATATATAGAAAACAGTTTTAGTGGTATTTTCGGTCCAAGATGCAGTTGTCTCTATCACGCTCTGTGGGACAGCAAAAGATTACACAAATACCTATTTTTCAATTCTGTCGCCCGTAGTGTTTCCTCTTAAAGCTGCAAAAAAAAGCATGCAAATGTAAAAAAACATTTGGATACTGTATTTTGGCTGAATGCATTCAACTTTTTTTAACTTTTTAAAGCTTTTTAAACTTTTTAAACTTTTTAAAGTTAAAAAAAGTTGAATGCATTCAGCCAAAATACAGTATCCAAATGTTTTTTTACATTTGCATGCTTTTTTTTGATGATGTTTACATCTTTATGTATTCTTGCAAATATACGTTTTACTTAACTTTACTGTATGGTAAATGGTAGTGGACTCATTTTTAATCTATTTGAATAAAATCGGCCAAGTGCGAGTCGGACTCGCGCACGAAGGGTTCCGTACCAAAAAGGCCAAAAAAACGAGTTAGTTGTATGGGAGCCCCCCTTAAATATTTATTTTATTTTGTTTTTAGGATTTGTTGTTATTGCGGTAACAGAAATACATAATTTGTGAAAATTTCAACTGTCTAGCTATTGTGGCTCTTGAGATACAGCCTGGTGACAGAGCGACGGACAGACGGACAGACAGCGAAGTCTTAGTAATAGGGTCCCGTTTTTACCCTTTGGGTACGGAACCCTAAATAGTAGTATTCAAGAAATTTACTAGATGTTTCTTTAACAAAAAATACCGACAAAATTGAGTATCGAGTCATGGGTATCTAATGATGCCACCCGTATTGGCGAGGTGTTCTTTGAGAAAATGGAAAGTTTGGGTCTCCAAAATGGTTGTTTTGTAGGCGACCACAGCTTCTTCAGGTGATGAAAATCTCTGACCAGGCAATTTATTCTTTATTTTAGGGAAAGTATAGAAATCATTAGGGCTTAGGTCGGGGCTGTACGGCGGATGGTCTAATAATTCTATGTTTTCTTGCTCCGTGGTCTGATGAATATAGCAATATAGGATTCCAGGAACTCGGCACAGCATAGTAAGTAACGCGTCCATTACCACCTGGGCAGAGGTCCGTGATGCTTACACAGCCTCCAGTAGCTCACCTGCAGTAGATTGGTGAGGCCGTCCAGGGCTTCAGTTTTCATGGGCTTGCTCTTGACTACATACTTAACTCTACGATTAACAGAAGCCCAAGATGGAGCTCACTCACCCAGAGGTACTGGTTCTCCCACACACCAGCGAAACACAGAGGCACTGTTTGTAGCTGGACTCCGGCGGGAGGGTGGTAGCATCCAGGCGGCCTCTTACGAAGCCTACCACCGCAGAGGGATCTGTTAGCCGTCATCATTGGTTAGAAAACCAAAGATGCCGTTGCCCAGGGTGGACCACTAGGAGGTAGATCCCGCCAACCCAAACTACAGTGACAGCCCTGTGGTCGAGCGAGGATAGCAACGAGCAGTAGGGCTCCAGGAAGAAATGAGTTCAGTACCGCCTAGGCAGAGGTTCATTATGCCCTCGAAGCCTCCAGTAGCTCACCTGAAGTAGATTGGTGAGGCCGTCCAGGACTACAGTGACCATTCTGTGATCTGGCAACGCGCAGTAGGGCTCCAGGAACCCGGCACAAAGTAACGCGTTCAGTTCCGCCTAGGCAGAGGTTCGTGATGCTTACACAGCCTCCAATAGCTCACCTGCAGTAGATTGGTGAGGCCGTCCAGGACTACAGTGACCATTCTGTGATCTGGCAAAGCGCAGTAGGGCTCCAGGAACCCGGTACAAAGTAACGCGTTCAGTTCCACCTAGGCAGAGGTTCGTGATGCTTACACAGCCTCCAATAGCTCACCTGCAGCAAATTAGTGAGGCCGTCCAGGACTACAGTGACCGCCCTGTGGTCGGGCGAGGATAGCAACGCGCAGTAGGGCTCCAGGAACCCGGCGCATAGTAACGCGTCCAACTGTGGGGCTGTGCCGCCTAGGCAGAGGTTCGTGATCGCCCACGCGGCTTCCTTTTGACATCTGGAATTGTTAAACTCGTTTTAAGTGTTAAAAAAAATGCAACAAAATAGTTTAAAATCCTAAATGTGATAATGCTTTTAGATTCTTTTATTGACGGCACCATAACTATATCTACACTAATATTATAAAGAGGAAAGATTTGTATTTTTGTGTGTGTGTATGTTTGTAATGAATAAACTCGAAAACTACTGCGACGATTTCTAAAATTCTTTCACCATTGGAAAACTACATTCATCCTGAGTGACATAGGCTATATTTATTGCTAGAAAAGATTAGGGATCCTTGTAAAAAAAATCTAATGTCCGCCCGTGCGAAGCCGGGATGGGCCGCTAGTTTTTATTATAGTTACTCACTTGATATCTTCAGAAGCGAGTACATGTAGTAGTTTCGGAATCAAGCCTTTGTCGATCGCCTTTTGAATTTGTTCATTGGTGCCTGAAACGGAAATTAATTGTAATTTTATTACTTCTAAACAAAATCAATTCTCAAAAAACTAGAACTGTATCATTTTAGCAAAATACCTCTATTATTTATTGAATCACAGTATTTAATTTTAATTAACTTTAAGAAGCAATACTTAACGTGCTAATTAGATGAATAAAGAAAAATGTTTCATTAAATTTTAAGCATGCAATAAATGCATGCGGTGGTTACGTTAGCTATATGCCGGAAAATGTAAATATCTATATGTTAAAATGCTGTTCCTTATGTTGGTAATCCTATCCATACTAACATTATAAATAGGAAAGTTTGCGTGTCTGTTTGTTTGTCCGTCTTTCACGGCAAAACGGAGCGACGAATTAACGTCATTTTTTAAGTGGAGATAGTTGAAGGGATGGAGAGTGACATAGGCGTCTTTTTTATCTTTCTAACCCCCCACTTTCCTATGATTGGGGGTGGAAGTTTGTATGGAGCATTCTGCAATCTTCAAGGTAGAAAGCTAAAAATTGGTAGGTATGCTTGTGACTAACAAACTTTTTTTTTTGAATCTCAGTTTAAAGACATTTATTCTCATTAAGATATTTCGTCACTTACATGAGAACTTGAGAATTGCGAAATCTGCCCCCAACCCCTTAAAAGAGGGGTTGAAATTTTATTGTTACCCCGAATCTAACGCGAGCGAAGCTGCGGGCAAAACCTAGTTAAAAAATAAATAAACACGGTCCCTAACTGACCTGCGAGTATGTTGGATGCTGCCCACGCCGCTTCCTTCATCAGAGAGGGTTTGCCGCAGCGGAGGAGGGTCAGGATGTGGTCGAGGCACCCAGCGTCCAAACAACGGTCTGTCTGTGAAACAAAATATTTATTTTTAGCTACATTTGTCAGGTAATTCATGACCTGAATGTTTAGAAACACACTCAGGAGCTGGATGCGAGAAGCCGAGGGTCGACCAAAGTGTGTGCTACTAGAGAGGCCTATGTGTAGCAGACCACTGCGAAAGGCTGATGATGATTATGAATTGGATCCATAATGTCAAAAATTACTAAAATACGATTATGGCTCTTTGAGCAGACTGGCAGACTTAAATAGTCTCTGAAGTATGTAGATTCTCTTCAGGGACGCAGTCAGCATATGAGGTTATGGGTAGAGAATTTCGAGAAGATAAAATGACACATTTGGACTCTCTTTTTTGCGTTTCAGAGTCAGTAAGCAAGTTCCCGAAAGGCCTCAGAGCGGGAATCTAAATGTACCCTGGGTCTAAATGGCCCCAAATGTCTTTTGCAACCTAACAAGTGTAAAAATTGCTCCAGGCATGCCTTGAATACAAAAAAATAATATAGGTAGTATAGTCGGTGTTCCCAAGGAGTCTAAATGTTTTGTATGACCTCAAAGAGTGTAAAAATTACCCCATGCATACCTATAAAAATTTAATTTAAGTAAGCATGTTCCCATTGTAATTTAGAGAGTTTCTAAATTTTCCCTAAGGATCTTCGTTATGTATGTTTTTTCCCTAGCCAAACGGCTGGATAGATTTATATAAAATTTTGTGTATAAGGCAAAAGGGTAGCGGATAAGCATTGCTATCCAGAGAGGTAATGCCAGCGTTTTGGGCACCATACCCGGAGACAGGGGTGGGGCTGGTATCTTTTATATTTTATGACTTTTACATTAATTTGTTATTACTTTTACTCTTTTTTTTTTACTTGCTCCCTGTAATGTTTTATATATAATTTGATTTTTGTGTAGTTTTGAATTTTAAATATTGCATGTACAGTCTATTATTGAATGATAAGATGTTTGAACTGTTTCTTTAAATAAACACCATACAGATTTCCAATTTTCTGTGTATATTTTAATAGGTTCCTGGATGATTTAAACACAACTGGTCCCGGTAGGTGGCGCTGCTTTTCCAGGTAGCACAATTTTTTCGGATCCGCTATCCGGGTACCTATAAAAATGTAATATTTTACCTGAGTATCAGACCCAGTGAGCATGTTCCCCAAAGCTCTTAAGGCCGGGGTCCTCACGGCGGGGGACTTGTGCTCCAACAGGCGGACGAGACGCGGCAGGAGGCCGGGGGAGGTCTGCACCGCTTCTATGCGCTCGTTGGGGCCGTCCGTCAGGTAGGATAGAGCCCAGCACGCGTCGGCTGTAGGTAGATAAGTGTTTAAGATGGCATACTGTTTTCTATTACCCGTCATTTCTATGGTGATTTGATGGAGGCCTTTGCCCTGCAGTGGGATGTAAATGTGGACAACATCACATACATTGTTCTGATCCCAATTTGAATTACTATTTAAAGCACTCATATTTCGGAAATCAGGAACAACCAAGGTACCACAAACACCCAGACCCGAGAAAATGTAGAAAAACACTTTTTTTCTACACTGACCCGTCCGGGAATCAAACCCGGGACCTCGGAGCAGGCAACACTTTGAAAACCGGTGTGTACGCCACTCCGCCACGGAGAGATATTGCCCCATATCCCAAAATACGAGTGCTTTAAATAATTACTCAAATTGGGATCAGAATTCAGAAGAATATACCTATGTGATGTACTTTCCACTTTTATTTATTCACGTCAATTTCTGTTTCTATGATCGCGATAATTTTTGCAACATTTTTCACTGATGCTTCGCTCCTATTGGTCGCAGCGTGATGTTATATAGCCTAAAGCCTTCCTCGATACATAGACTATCCAACACAAAAATATTTTTTCAATTCGAACCAGTACTTCCGGACATTAGCGCGTCCGAACAAACAAACAAACTCTTCAGTTTTATAATATTAGTATAGATAGCCATATCAAAAACACACAACTTACCTAACACGTCTTGATCTGTGATTTCCAACAATTCCGAGATATACGGTAGAGCTGGCGACACTGCTTCAAACTTCACCATAGGATTCTTGTTTCTAGAACAAAATAGGTAGTATTTTGAAATAAACATACCTTAATAAATTCTTAATTTGCTCAATTAAAGTAAAAGTTTTAGTACATTTTTAATTGTGGTCTATTTTTTCATTTATTTAACCTTTATTGCACCATTTAAAAGAGAAGTACAAAAGGCGGCCTTAATGCCGGCTTTCTCTACCAGTCGACCATTGAGTTAATCAGAAATGTTAAGAGGGCGGTGAGACACAATAAAAGCGTTATGAAATAATTCAGTAAAATTGGTTATTCATAATAATGTAGCTACTTACGGCATTCTCTATTAGTCGAGCTAGGTATGCAGTACCTTAAATAATATTTTTGACTGTCTTTAGTTGGACTAGAATCCACAACCTTTGGCTAACCGGCATGATAACCTGCCACGCTCCTGCACAGGTCATACAGCCGTGCCCAGCTGGCTGCCTTAAATGAAACTTTAGCTAGAAACCTAAAACAAGCTAGCTAGAGCTACTACGCCCCTACAGAGGTCACTATAGGTCCACAAAGCGGGCCACCGGTCGAAACTATGTTCCCCAAATAACGCATGTAACCTGAAAGCGAGCTACCTCCATCTACCTGCAGAGGATGCTGTAAGTTCACACCGCAGTCCTCAGCTGACTCGAGGCAGCGGAAGCCATTAACAGCAGCAGTAAACTGGCTAGGGCTCCACACCGTTTGAAACCCAAATGCCTCAGATGTCACTAGAGACTTCTGACACCATCTTACATCTACCACCCACCTGCAGAGGTTGCTATAAGTCCACACCGCAGTCCTCAGCTGGCTGGGGACAGCGGAAGTCTTTAACAGCGGCAGTAAACTGGCTAGGGCTCCACACCGTTTCAAACCCAAATGCCTTAGATGCCACTAGCAACTTCTGACAACAACCTATAGCTACCATGAACCAGTAGAGGTTGCTGTAGGTCTACACAGCAGTGCGCAACTGGCTGTTTATCAATCTACGACTCTTGGCTGCCCCAAATGCCGCTAGTAACCTTAGGATTTTGACTGCCTCAAATGATGTTAACAACCCTGGGACCTTTAGCTGCTTCAAATGATGCTAGCACCCTAAAAGCAAGCTAGCTAAAGCTACCAGAAACCTACATAGATTACTGTAGATCCACACAGCGATGAAGTGGCAGCAAAGCTGTCTCAGGGTCCATACTGTTGGGAACTAAGTGCCACAAATGACACAAGTTACCAGATAGCAAGGAAGCTACAACTACCAGGATCCTGCAAATGTTGCTGTAGGTCCACACAGCGATGAAGTGGCAGCAAAACTGTCTAGAATCCACACCATGGGGAACCAAATACCTGAACAACACAAATAACCTGAGAGCGAGCTACCTAGATGACTAGACTCATCTGCAGAGGTTGCTGTAAGTCCACAACGCAGTCCTCAGCTGGCTGGGGGCGGCGGCGGAGCTCAGCAGCGGCAGAAGACTAGCTAGGGCTCCACACCGTTTGAAACCCAAATGCCTCAGATGCCACTAGAGACTTCTGACATCATCTTACATCTACCAACCACCAGCACAGGTTGCTTTAGATCCTCACAGCGATGAAGTGGCAGCAAAGGTGTCTAGAGTCCACACCGTTGGGAACCAAATACCTGAACAACACAAATAACCTGAGAGCGAGCTACCTAGATGTCTAGACTCATCTGCAGAGGTTGCTGTAAGTCCACAGCGCAGTCCACAGCAGCGGCAAGAGACTGGCTAGGGCTCCGTGTCTCAGTACGGAGTCCCGCGGGCCCGCGCCGACGCCCGTGATGCCGCCGAGTCTCACTAATCATTCATTTAGCTACCTAAGACTCTAGGCTGTTTCGAGTGATGCTAGCTACGCCAAAGCAATCTAGCTGCCATGCACGTTTGAAGACGATGAAAACAACTGCCTTAACAGCAAACGAGTTACAGCTTTCACGAACCTACTTAGGATGCT
The DNA here is from genome assembly GCA_949315895.1 of Anania crocealis. Classification (NCBI taxonomy): domain Eukaryota; kingdom Metazoa; phylum Arthropoda; class Insecta; order Lepidoptera; family Crambidae; genus Anania; species Anania crocealis. The sequence goes on from OX438877.1 coordinate 1,768,207, forward strand.
TCCTACAAGACAGCACACTTGTCTCGGGACCCCACCGTTTGAAACTAAATACCTCAAATGCCATTAGTAACTTCTGGCACGAACCTACAGAGGTTGCTATAGGTTTACACAGTACTCGCAGCTGGCTGTTTATAAACCTACGACTCTTGGCTGCATCAAATGCCGCTAGTAACCTTAAGATCCTGGCTGCCTCGAATGATGCTAGCAAGTCTAGGATCTTAAGCGGCTTCAAATAATGCTAGCACCCAGAAAGCAAGCTAGCTAAAGCCACCAGAAACCTTCAGAGGTTAGGTTAGGATGAAGCGATGAAGCGATGAAGTGACAGCAAAACTGTCTCGGGGGATTAAGTACCTCAAACGACCCAAGTAACCAGATAGTGAGGTAGCTACAACTACCAGGATCCTGCAAATGTTGCTGTAAGTCCACACAGCGATGAAGTGGCAACAAAATTGTCTCAGGGGATTAAGTACCTCAAACGACACAAGTAACCAGATAGTGAGGTAGCTACAACTACCACGATCCTGCAAATGTTGCTGTAGGTCCACACAGCGATGAAGTGACAGCAAAACTGTCTCAGGGGATTAAGTACCTCAAACGACACAATTAACCAGATAGTGAAGTAGCTACAACTACCAGGATCCTGCAAATGTTGCTGTAGGTCCACACAGCGATGAAGTGGCAGCAAAATTGTCTCAGGGGATTAAGTACCTCAAACGACACAAGTAACCAGATAATGAGGTAGCTACAACTACCAGGATCCTGCAAATGTTGCTGTAAGTCCACACAGCGATGAAGTGGCAGCAAAGCTGTCTCGGGGTCCACACTGTTGGTAATTTAGTGCTATAAATGAAAAAAGTTACCAGATAGCGAGGTAGCTACAACTACCACGATCCTGCAAATGTTGCTGTAAGTCCACACAGCGATGAAGTGGCAGCAAAGCTGTCTCGGGGTCCAGACTGTTGGTAATTTAGTGCTATAAATGACAAAGTTACCAGATAGCGAGGTAGCTACAACTACCACGATCCTGCAAGTGTTGCTGTAAGTCCACACAGCGATGAAGTGGCAGCAAAGCTGTCTCGGGGTCCACACTGTTGGTAATTTAGTTCTATAAATGACAAAAGTTACGAGATAGCGAGGTAGCTACAACTACCACGATCCTGCAAATGTTGCTGTAAGTCCACACAGCGATGAAGTGGCAACAAAACTGCCTAGAGTCCAAACCGTTGGAAATCAAGTACCTGAAATAACACAAGTAACCTAAAAGCGAGCTACCTAGATGACTAGACTCACCTGCAGAGGTTACTGTAAGTCCACACCGCAGTCCTCAGCTGACTAGGAGCAGCGGAAGCCCTTAACAGCGGCAGGAGACTGGCTAGGGCTCCGTGGCGCAGTACGGCGTCCCGCGGGCCCGCGCCGTCGCCCGCGATGTTGCCGAGGGCCCACGCGCTCTGTTCGCCCACTACCCCGCCGAGGGCTAGGAGGGAGACTAGTTTTGGGATCGCACCAGCCTGTCATAAATAAGTTTGGGATTTGTGAGACTGTGCATGGTAACTAACCGGTTGGCTGCTTAGGAGCAGATCTGATCTATATGACAATTTATTTCTATTGTGTCTGAAATTACATGGTAATTAATAAACCCAATAAATTTAAATTATGTGTTACTCACTTGGCTTAAGCCCGTGATAACATTTAATACACTACTAGAGCTAATTCCTGAGAATTAATTAAAACTTTAATAATTAAAACCAAATTTTAAAGATTAATTAAAACCAAACCTATAGCAAAAGAGGATGCGATTTTAAATGTTACCATAGGGAAAGAAAGTATATTTCATTCCCTATGATGTTACAAAGTTTTTTTAAAGATATATTTGTGTATTTCTAAACATATTCATAATGTTTTCTTGAGTTTACGCAAATATCAAATTGACATCAAAGATATGTTTAAGTATTTTAATTCGAAGAAGAAAGAAAGAAATATTTCGCTTTTATTTTTCGTTCAGGTTCGAACACTTTGCACCGTTCATGGTCACGGGCAGACGGTACATATCTTTTATTTTAATACAGGGTGAAATTTCAACCCCCTTCCAAATTTTAATATATCGATCTATGAGACAAAAAACAAATGAAGTATTTTTTCTTTTGGTATAGCCCAGTACAAAAATGCCAAGATGAAGCACTTAGAAAATGTCCACTAAAAATCTAAAATTTTTGATACGGCCGCCTAGCAACACTTTTTTTACGCGTCGCGCATCTCATTCATTCATCACGATACTATTCATATGTTTTTGATTTTTTCCTTTATACTTTAGCAGGTCTAGGACCGTAATAATTGAAAACTATATCACGAAAAATATTTTCGGTAGACAAATTGATTTACATTTTTAACTTCGTAAATAGGCTCTAAACACGATACTGAACGCCTATAAAAATTTTGGAAGTGGTTAAAATTTCATCCTGTATATTCATATTCATTTATTCACTTATTAATTTATTAATTTATTCATTTATTCATAATGTAACAATATACTTACATCTATGACAGCTAGGGTGTGCTCATGGGTTCCCGAAGCGATGTTGGTGATGGCCCACGCGGCTTCGAACTGGAGGTCGGGACTGAAACAATGAATAATGTTGATCATTTCGAAATTATACACAAATTCAACTATCTACCACTGATAATATTACAAAGAGGAAAGATTATTTGTTTGTATTGAAGAGGCTCCGAAACTACGAGACCGATTTGAAAAAATATTTTACCACCAGCTGTTGTCCGCGACCTCGTCCGCGTCAATTTCTGTTATTGTGATCGCGATTATTTTTGCAACATTTTTCACTGATGCTTCGCTCCTATTGGTCGCAGCGTGATGTTATATAGCCTAAAGCCTTCCTCGATAAACGTACTATCCAACAAAAAAAGAAATTTTCAATTCGAACCAGTACTTCCTGAGATTAGCGCGTTCAAACAAACAAACAAACAAACTCTTCAGCTTAATAATATTAGTATAGATTACAAACCGGCACTATTCCTGAACACAGGCTACTTTTTGTAGGACCTGGTAGGTGGCGCTGCTGTCGGTATATCAACTACTAAACGGCTGGACCGATTGGGTTGAAATTTTGTATGTGTATTTCCATGGTTTCACAGACACGAATGTATTAGGCCTACCTAATCTATCTTTATATATGCCACCGCTAGGCACAGGTTTCCGACAGCGCGATATGACGTGGTGTTCACGCGGGCGAAGTCACGGGTGAAGAGCGTAGTTAAGTAAAATAACGGCCTATAATCATCCCACTGCTGGGCAAAGGCCTCCATCATTGAATTCAAGTTACCACTGCAATAATGGGTACAGGCATAATCACTATGCTTTCCAAATGCGGGTTGGTGATCACAAACCCGAGCAATGTTCGAAAATTCGAAACTTTTTATAGATTAACTAGCTGACCCGGCAAACGTTGTTTTGCCATAAAAATGATTAAATTACTAAAATGGCTAACAAAAAATAGGGGTTGGTGGTAAAAGGGTAAAAATTTAGGTTTGTATTTATTTTATAAAATTTTAATATTTTACTACCCTACCCTACCCCTACCCTACCCTACCCCTACCCCAACCCTACCCTACCCCTACCCTACCCTACCCCTACCCTACCCCTAACCTACCCTACCCTACCCTACCCTACACATACCCTACCCCTACCCTACCCCCAAAAATTGTGAATCTAAACCATTCCCAGATCCCCTTGAACACACACAAAAAATTTCATCAAAATCGGTCCAGTCGTTTGAGAGAAGAGATATATATTCCGGTGTACTTCATATCACCTGATCCTAACATCATTAAAACTGACTTAATGGCTCAAAAATTTGATGTAGAGCATTTTATATGGGAATATGAAATTAACGTTTTTACTATCTTCCTCGCAATTTTTCCATGTTTTCTCACCTTTTAAACCTTCCCTGGACTACGACAAACATTTCAAAACCAAAATCAGCTTAATCGGCCCAGCCGTTCTCGAGTTTTAGCGAGACTAACGAACAGCAATTGATTTTTATATATATAGATATTCAAATAATCTTATTCGTTTTAGAAATATCATTATTATTTTTTATTTAAGCAGATTCAAATACAATGTCTTGAGTCATATTAAAACACCATTTTATATCAAATATCAAAGACCCATCAATTGATGTTAGTAACTGCCTATAATCATCCCACTGCAGGGAAAAGTCCACCATCATTGAATTCAAGTGTGATATGGGAGCTCATCATCATACGACTCCCAACAGCAGACTGCGGAGCGCGCGAGTTTTACTCGACTTATATTTGTAACCTCGGTGCAAGGGAGGCATCCGATCAAGCCCTCTCACTCACTCATACGGCGAAATGATGACGCCGTGTTTTATATCGAAGCTTTCTCTTATTGGTTATAAATCCTGTTTTTATTGGTGTGTGTATTTTTAGCCTATTAGCATTTAGTAACTTTTTGTATATATTGAAATAATTTTTACAATAAAATTATTACAAAACCTGGACTCCGAGTATTACTCTTCTCTTAAGAACACAACCCCTACAACTGGTGACCCCGACCACCAAAAAAATTATATCAATATATACAAAAAAAAAGTTACTAAATGCTAATAGGCTAAAAATACACAGACCAATAAAAAACAGGATTTATAACCAATAAGAGAAAGCTTCGATATAAAACACGGCGTCATCATTTCGCCGTATGAGTGAGTGAGAGGGCTTGATCGGATGCCTCCCTTGCACCGAGGTTACAAATATAAGTCGAGTAAAACTCGCGCGCTCCGCAGTGCTGTCCGATCCCCCCTCCCAGATCGGGCCCGCCAGAATGGAGCCCGACCGTGATCCGGCATGCCACGGCATCTCCGGTTCCGGCGGCGCCACCACTGGTGGGTTCGCCATTTGGTAGGGTGCCCTTAGCACCCCACACTGGCCCGATCACGCCCGCCAGTATGGACCCCGGTGCGAGCGAGCCTCACCCTCGGCCGCGCCGGAGTACCGCTAGCGTGGCGGACCTAGGCTGAGCGCCTTCAGCGCTCGCCACACTCTGCCCGGTTTAACTGATTAAAGCCTCCCATATGGGGTTTCAGTGATAGGTCCGTCATAAAAAAAAAAAAAAAAAATCGCGCGCTCCGCAGTCTGCTGTTGGGAGTCGTATGATGATGAGCTCCCATATATTCAATAACTTGCAATGATTGGTACAAGCAAAATCACAAACCCAAGCAATATTCGAATATTGCTCGACCCGGGGATCGAACCTGGGACCCTGAGCTATTGGCTCGGTATTCAAAACACTAGATATCGTTTAACTTGATAAATTTTGGTTGTATGATAAATCAGCAGGCTTACTCTTGACAAGTTCGAGTTACGATCAAAATCGAATCGCGTCGAGAATCAGTGATTTCGTACTCTGAAAAGTGAACCTAAACCTTTGAGTCGATGGTGATTACGTTATCAACCTAAAATGTTTAACGGATCGCCATTTTAGATCGATCTTGACTTTATTTTGATTTCGATTCGATTGAGTTTGTTCAGATTTTGGCTAGGTCGAATCGAGATCGAACTTAAATCAAATTCAAGAGTAAGGGGGCTGATAACACTTTTCGTTTTGATTTATTGAGGGCACCAAAACTATTCTTATTTTTAAATTGGTTACTTTACTAATTTTTTTTGTTCAATAATTAATTGTAATAAATCAGTCAAATCAGTTCTATTTCTGCGAATAGGCCCCAGGAGGCGCTTTTACACGTCCCAATATTTAAACCTACCACTGCTTCGCAAGCTAAGAAAAAGCAGCGCAATAAACCCGGTCACTACATATTTTGATACGAGGTGTAGTGTTTCTTTTATTTCTAAATACCACAGGTCATGAAAAGGATATTATTTAGATTTGTATTTCTAAAAGTTTGGTATAACGCACCAGTCATCCCGATCCAGAGCAGACACCAGCGGCTTCAAAACCCCAGCTTCCACCATCACAGAGATCGGCGGGTTCTGTTCCCGGGAGAGCATGCGGCGAGCGGCTCTCGCTGAGGATGTCTTCACTGCTAGGTCATTGGATTGGATTCCTGGAGATAGAAAAAATGGTAGGAAGCGAATTACAATTTGTTGAACATTTAATAAAAATGCATTAGAATTAATTGATTCGGGTATTTATTTTTTATGAGTTTCCGATAAAAAATAAAATATAGACAACAGCACGTCAACCTACCACAAAACGTCAAATTTTCTCAATTGATATTGATCTCTACTTGTTGGACTTAAAGTTGAAAATCTTGACCTTTACTTTTTGGGTAGGTTGACCTGCCTTTGTCAGTACATTACTATAAACCCTAAATCAATCCAATCTGATAACAGTGACAATGACCATAAAGGTTTAACTCAGTTAAAAAAATGTATAATGTCAAAATATTGTAGTGGTTATAAAATTATGAGCCTCGATTTTCGCGGGCAGCGGGGCGGCAGCGGCACGGGCGCTACAAATGTATGCGCGTGCCGCTCGTCCGGGCGACTTGTCCATACATTTGCAGTGCCGCGCCGCTCCCGCGCCGCTGCCCGCGAAATTCGAGGCTGAGGCCTTAAACGCTCATATACAGTTCCCCGCCCTGTTAGTCTAATGGTTTAAATACCGGTCTCAGGTTCGATTCTCGGGTCGGGCAACAAAAAGTTTCGATTTTCCAACGTTGCTCGGGTTTGTGATCACCTACCCGCATTTGGCAAGCGTGGTGATTATGCCAGTTCCCATCATTGCTGTGGTAACTTGAATTCAATGATGGAGGCCTTTTCCCTGCAGTGGGATGATGACAGGCTGTTACTTTACTTTCTACTATACAGTTACGTTCATTCATCCTTCTAACATTCAGTATCTAAAATGCCAATGATCATAGAACGCTAATACTGCAATTAGTCTTTGTACCTTGCACGATTTCAGCTGGTGTCATCGTTTTCTCCTCTGGCTGGATCTCTTCCCCGGCCTCTGGGGACATGGCCCTACGCTTTAGCAGCTGTTCATCGCGAGCTTGCTTACGCAGAGCCACACTGAGCTCTGCTCGCTTGCGGCGTAGATCCTAGAGGCAAACGGATAACAGTCAGTCAGATAAATAATTAGTCTTAAGGGCACACACAGAGAAAATATAAGTGCATGACTCGATTTGTACTACATTTTTAATTTAACCATCTGGATAACGAAGCCCACGTTATGTGACCATTATATATAATATCATGGCAGTTTTAATCCATTAATAATAATTATATTATTTCTTCAGACTTTTAATTTGGTAACACGCTGTGACGCGCACAGACGTATTATTTGGCTGCAGCGGGGTCCCGGATGAATGAACATTACACAGCTACACCCGTGCGCGTCACAGCGTGTTACAAAATAAATAGCTGAACCAATATTTAATACTTTTCTAAAAAAATTTTTGTTAAAAAAATGAAAATAAGACTGCCAAAATGTTGTACATAATGGTTGCATAACGTGGGCTTCGTTTTACAGGTGTTTGAAAATGCACAGAGTATTTTAATTTGTTTTTTTTTCTGCTATAAATCATAAGGCTATGCAGGGTGTAAAACAACGTAACGCCTCGAAGCTACACAATCTGAACATCAAACGAAGTCATATTACAAAATAGCATCACTGGGAAATGATTTTATTCTTAGGACTCAAAAAATAATTTCAATTCATAGCGCAAAGCCAGGAGAAAAGTTTTAAAGTAACCTTTTGCAACAGTTTTTGTAATCAAATGGAAAATAAAATTGCCGCTTTGATCCTAAAAATCTTCGGAACCAGCAGTTTCCCAAGTATGGTCCTGAAGGAAAAAATTTGGGGGGACAATACGTGGTTTTCAGATCTATGTTTGATGTTTTTACACCCGTTATATAAAATGAGATAAAATGAAATGTTGGTAAGGTAAATTACTATTACCATCATATAATTAATTTGGTTGCGGTAAACCTTGTAGTGATACGTTTTAAAAATAAAATTAATGTTTGACGAATGCCCATGTGCCAGTTCCTGTCATTTCAGGGACCATTTTCATGCCATATAATAACAATTGGCATATAAATAATTTTATTATATTTATTACTTTTAGTTTAGGGGCCATCCACTATTTATGTCACACATCTTACTTTTTGTGACATTGGGCAAAATAGTATGGGAATTTTCGTAAAAATGCGTGACAAGGGGGGAGGGGATGGCTGAAAATCTCAAAAATCGTGTGACGTAATTTATGGATTAATGGACCCTTACTTGCTTAAACGTATAATTCTATCTGTAAATAATAAGGGTTAAAGTATGAAATTGCCGATTATTTTCCCACTTTTTATTTTGTTTATAGCTCTTAAGTATAGTCATATTATTGCGTAATTCTTTTTGTATTGTATCAAAAACTAAATAATGTAACTTTTGACTAAAAAAAATGCAATACTAGTGCCTATTACTATAATGGAAGTCGTTGAAAAGACCCCTTACAATGTGTCAGCTGACCTTCTTGCTTCAATTAAGTATATTTGTATTATATACTTTGATTTTCAGAAATTTAAATACTATAATGCGTAGCTTTATAACCATCTAACTTTCACCTTTAATTGCATCGAAAACGGTTTAGGCGTTTTTAAAAAATCTAAAAAATTGTCAGTACGGAAAAATGACTTTTCTTGATTTCGTCCATACAAAACAGCAATTTCATACTTTAACCCCTAATAGATATTTTCTTCGTAATATCATAACTTAACTATTAGTAAAAATCTTGTCAGGCCTTTTAAATAAATGTACTATCTCATCTTCATCATTAACAGTCCGTCACTAGACGTATGCCTCTCTAACTGAAGGATTTGAACCTTTAACCCTTTGACGATCGGATATTCCAGACACAATTAAAATCAATTGTTATCGTACCAACCGGTTGTCTCTTGGGGTTAACAATATTCAATGAGCTCTCATAAGATATTCTCTTTTCTTTAATTAGTCTGAAATCTTTTTAGAGGCACACAACTGTATTTTTGTTTAGTAACAGTGTTTCTTTCCTGCGAAGTCTTAAGAAACATATCAACAGGTCTAATTATCAGCATGATTGTGAATTCATCACCAATATCAAGTGTTCAGGATTGTAGCTGGCATGGGTAAAATCAGTTTTTTTTAAAACACACGACCCATTCTAGAAAGGGCTTCACTTTTTATTATATTTTAAATCTTAATGCAGTTAAAGTTAATTTAATGACCGGCACATTATTCCATTGTTTTGTCTATTAATTTAAGTTCCACAATACGAGATGATAATGATTTCTTCATTTACATAAATAAAACACAAAGTAAATTCTGAAAACGAAGGTAAATGTCAAAGAAATAAATTTATGGTATTGGCCAAATCGAAATTTTAATTAAACCTTAACACAATCCTAACAGTGATTTAGGGGTTGTGCATTTGATAAACTACTACACTAGTTCATTTCAATTGTTTATTACATTAAATTTGGATATCGAATGAAACCTCATGACGAGACAAAGAAATCATAACGATTATTATAGCACTTACAGTAGTTCCGACACCAGCATTTTTGTATGATGATAGCCTCGATGCATGGGTTTTGCTCTCTGCCATCTTATTGACAATAACAAATCTTTATTCCAGTAAACTAAAAAAATGTTACAAATTCAATTCAGTAAATTCACGAAGAAACGTAACTCGGTTCTGTGGTAACTCGTGAGCCGAATTCAACTTTTTGAAAGATCAACGGCCGGAAGTAAGTTCGTTTTTAATCAGCTGTAAATCAAATAATTGCCAGCTGTAATAAAAAAAACTACTTTATGTGGTACCGTTATGAAATAACGTTATTGATTTCTTATTATTATCGTTACTTGGCGTGTATTATTTAAGAATGCTCTTCTACGGCTACCGTCGTATATAAAAATAATCCAGATTTTCTGGATTGGCAAAGTATCTTTATTATTTGAAGGGATTCAAATTGCCAAATTGCCTTATAATTTGAAGGGAGAATCTTAATCAGATATTATTATTTCATTCAAGGTTAGTTCACTTTGCGGTTTTGTTTTGAAAATACGAATCATACCATTGCCATCATTTGGCAGTTTATCAGAAATAAAACAACTAAATTGTTGCCATTCCTAAGGATAAAGGTTAATTAACATAAGTGATGTAGTGAACTGTGAAGGTGAGTGTTGATGTACGTACGTCAGTCGGAAAGAGCCCCTTAAACCTACACCCGTGACACTAATCCCGGGATCTACTCAGAGTTTCCAGTGAATCCATGGAACGCTATGAAGTTTGTCTCATCATAAAATATGATCACCTACCTCGTAAGCAAAATTTTATAAATTTGAATAAAAGAAGTTCATTATTTTTACACACATTTATTTCGTCGTAGAAAATCACGATTATACATGACGTAATAATATATTTTTCTCGAACGATATTCAATCTTAATATTAGAATAGTATCACATTATATCACATTAAATCAACTACTACATAGAATATACGTAGTATCAAAACGTAACATAGTAAACATGACCTCAAATCACAAACAAGGTAAATGTTGAATATACTAATGATCAACATTATACAATTTTATTTTGGTTTTTAATTCAAATCAAAGAGGTTTTTGAATCATACATTTTCAAATTGAGAACTAAAAACGTGAAGTTGAACCAAAAATACATCGGCCGAACATGAACAAAGTTTTAAGCCGTTACAACACACTCGAAAAAGTATTTTGTTCAATTAGATACGCTCGTTAGTAAATAACGGCTGGTTTAAAGACTGAGTGAACTATTTAAAGTATACAATAACTATATAAATTCACATACAAAAATATTACGATACAGTTATATATATTTATTGCTACCTATTCGTTTCCATGGAGGGTAGAAGAAAAGAGAACCATCTTGTTTATGGATGGGACAAGTTGAAAAAGTGTCCACATATAGAAAATTACAATTCGGAGACCCGCCGAAATGGCGCTAGTTTAGCTAATGGAGAGGATATCAATAGGTATTGCGGTTACAAACAGAGAGAAGTATACTGGGTTGAAAAATTTAATATTTTTCGTGACTTGTATCATTGAGAAATATGCAATATTTAAAACCTCAACAATTAAGGTAGTCAAATGTAATTTAGCAAATATAAAATTTTTGGTGTAATTTTTTAAAATCTTTCAACTTGCGACTATGACGCCACCTTAATATGCGGGCTTTCGACGGACACTTTTTACTATAATATGTATATGCAAATGGATCTCATTTCTTCTACCTCCCATATTCGTTTCTCATAGAAACGCCTTATAAACTAAGAATAATATTTGAGTAAATGATGGCGGAAGGACATAAAGAATTTACAAGTAGGACAGAAATGATAAAGGTGCCTACTATATTGTGTTCTTACGCCATCTAAAATTTCAACATTGATTTAATTCTTCATGAATGAAGATTTCCAAAGTCTTGGATTGATTGTCCAATAAATCTTCTACCGACCAAAATCTAAGGGCCACACTTGAGGAATCAAAATCAGACTTTAAAACCACCTAACATTATAGGCTTAGAAATACTGAACTTGCAGTTTTCAAAAGACATTTCCCAGTAGTTTGAGAAATATTCCTTATCGGCACTCAAACAAAAGATAACGGTGGAGAATTGATGGAATCTCGAAACTAGGGACTATATCGCTAAGGGCGTTACGAAAGTGCTTCCTCAAAAAGACTCTGCTTTGCGCGAGTAAAGAAATAGGATTCTTAGCTCTTTCTATAAGAAGTTCTTTTTGAACAGACGTTAGACTGCTATTTCTTTTTATCATGCAAAGGTCGAAAGCTTCAGCTGCTTCTAAAAGGACGTAGAAAATGTTCTCATACTCTTCAGTGGTGACGTTCTGAAGGTGGTTGAGGATACCGTCGGGGTCACGGAATTGGGTTTTCATGATCACCTGTAAAAAGGTAAAACAATAAATATAACATAAGTGCGTACCCTTTAAAAGAATCGATACTCATCAGACTTCTAAGCAACTTTACGGGACCTGACTACATTTTTCAATAAATTGCATTACAATCAATATTTATGTTTGCTAGAAAGCAGGTATTTTAAGGTCGTGCCTTTCAAACTACTTTCAAAATGCGACATGCTGTCACTTACTCTCTTAAAAGGGGTCAATGTCGCACAGCAACGAATCTAAAATGTTTTGAGTGCGATACTAGTTAATTTGCTGTGCGATAGTCAGACATAATAAATCTATATTGACTAATAATTATCGACAACTCTGACAGTATTGTTGTACTGAATTGGTAACCACAGCAAGAAATGGCAAGCCATAATTAGGCGCTAAAAATTACCATCATGTCGTAACATGCGTGCTAGACTGCCTGGGAGCTGTCATTTGGGGAGAACGTTTTACAGCAGTTGTTTAAGTATCTACCTTTTTTATATGGTAACAATAGTGTTACCTTAGAGTATATATTATAGTAATCTATACTCTAAGAGTGTTACACTCACTCTAGCTCCGTATCTGAGCAGCAGGTGCACAATCTCAGCGCTGGGCTCCCCGTTGCTGGCGAGGTACTCCGCCAGCGCCGGCCGGAGCTGCGTGCCGTCGTCGTCGTTGAAGACCTTGAGGTTCGGGTCCGCTCCGTTTTCGAGGAGGATCTAGAGAAGTAGGATATAGCTTATTGGAACATCTATTAATGTACAAAAGATGGACTTAAAGGCACTTAATATTCTATACATCTGTACGTCCAGTCAACCATTGATCTGAAGGATATTATTTTGTATTTGGTACGGAAAAGTGACAGAAAATGTAATAAAACATTGCAATAGTATGGCCGAATAGGAGAATTTATGGTCATTACTTGTCGCAGTCACCGGTTGACTGGAACAGAATGCCTGTGGCACTAAACTGCATTTTGTGGCTAAATAAGTAGGTACTATTTTTTAAGTAGGTAGGTGCAATAAAGAGTGCGAACGAAAGTGTTGCTAGTTCTAAAAATAACATACTTTAACTATTTCCGTCCTATTCGTAATACTGTCGGAGCAGGCAACGTGCAATGGCGACCCGATAACAGAACTTGACGCATTCACTTGGGCACCTGAAAGTGAAGATGATGTATCAAACTATTGGTTTTAGACTAAACAACAAGGACAATAATTACCAGTTTATTATACGGTTCATAAAAATTACTTAGTCAGGCAGGGTAGCTGACGTCACAGGTGGAGCCCACTTAATCTTTTTTTTTATTGGGCACCATACAGCAAAAATAACTAATATGATGCCATCGATATATGTATAATAAATGATGCAATGTAATGCCATGTTACCTGCAGACAACAAGAGTTGCACCATAGGCACGTCGCCTTTCAGGATGGCCAAGTCTAACGGGCTTGGCTTGCTGACCTCCATAGGACACTGGTAGTTGACCCTCGCGCCTTGCTTCACTAGTAGATTCACCACATCCGTGTTACCTGGGGAAAACATCCACACTAACATTGTAAATGCGAGAGTTACTCTGTCTAACTGATGTTTTGTTGGTTACAAATAGAATAGACTTGAATGTAGATAGTTTGATTTAATATAACAATAAATGAATGAGCACAACATCATCTACATTGCTCTGATATCAAGTTAAGTGGAACTACAGATCTTGATTTTTTTGAAATCGGAAACAGCGGAGGTAATGAAAACACCTAGACTTGAGAAAATATTGAATATGTTTTTTCAGTATTTTCTGGAAATCGAACCCGGATGCACAGAGCTGGCGACCCCTTGAAAACTGGTGTCTGAGCCCTTGACCACGGATGTCTTCGTAGGTCTTATAATGTCGTTCATATTCATTACATTTCTTTAGATACGGACTTCTGCAGTTAAGCTTGTCGAACGTGGGTTTGGCGACTACAAGTCGATCGATGGGGCGTAGGTAGGGTACCTATGTCATATAAACATTATCACTTCAGTGTAAACTCACAACCACTGTAAAGTGATCCAGGTTGATCATCAGCCAGTGGTGATTTGAAGAAACTTACCACCAAGAACTGCGTAGTGCATAACAGTGCGGTAATCATTCCTTGCATCAGCCATTGCGTTGACGTCCGCCCCGAAGCTGATAAGCAGCAGAACAGCATCCATGCCCTGGAAACATATTTTTTTGCTGTGGATGAATAAGGAGATTAACAGTTCCAGCGTTGCTGTCCTAGCTCCCAAGTTGCGCACATGACTGGGTCTATGAAACTGATTTTGTATTGTTTTTTATTATTCACCTTCACCGCGGAGCTCTAGGTATGGCTTGTTTTACATTTATTGTGTGTTGTGTGCGTGCGATAAAAACAGAGTGTATGTCTATCTCTTGCTGTCCTATTGGTGTCCTAGAAGGAGATGACCGAAAAGGACGCAAACAGCGCCTTCTCTCTTGGTTAAATTGAGATCACCAAACCAAGCCAAGCGTTGAGATTGTAGTTGGCCTGTGTCTAGTAGTAAACTGTTATGAGCTAGCGATGATGACGTACAATCTATCGCAGTGTTGATAGACAAATACACGGTGACTTAAAAAAAAAAAAGGTTTTGTGGCGTGAATAGACAATAAAGTGTAATTCAAAACAGTTATCTGATTAAAAAACGTACCTTCCTCTGCCTCGCAGCTTTCATAAGCGGCGTGAGTCCAGCCCTGTCTCTGGAGTCAGGGTTGGCTCCGAAAGTCAGCAAGAGCTCCAGATACTCAGGGTCCGACACCAGATTTATCTCGGAACCGAAGAAGTAGCGTTTGTTGGGGTCTGAGCCGTGCTCCAGGAGGAGACGGGCCACCTCCTATAAGGATAAGATGATAGTCTATATAAGATACTGATTCAGGTCAACATTGACTTTTAGGAATCTATCTAAAATAAAATCAAACGCTCAATATGTTGCTAACATCACTTCCGAACAGCTGCAGCTGTCTGGTTAACTTTGTTGGCTTTTTGGATCATTTGGATTTGGTTTTCGTATGTAATAGAAAAAACCTTATTAAAAAAACGCCTTAAAAAACACAACACATATATTGACGAAAAATACTTGGTCTAATTTCCTCTCGTGTAAAACCTAAAGTAAAATATTAGCTAATCAAAATAAAATTTAAGCAAAAAGAAAATAATAATAATGAAACTACGATGACTAACCACCTAATGTAATTCTTCGACAAAAAGAGCCCTGCCATTTTGATCAAATTTACATTTTGTCCTCAGCTATGATTAATTACCTAAGCAACTAATTTCATCGTACTCAACCTGACAAGACTCACATAATGCTTATTCCTGATAGCAAGTCTTAGAGGCTCATCGCACAGCGTGGTACGAGGGAACTCCTCGCCAGTATCGGGTCGGTAGTCCACTGCTGCTCCGCTCTCGAGGAGTAACTTGACCAGCTCCTTATATCTGTGGATGAAGTAATAGTCAAGTAACACTTGAAAACTCCACTGAAAAGAAAAAGTCAAAGTCTGAATAGCCAAGTATTGGTTTTGCAATGGTGAATATCTTATTACAGAAAAAAAAAACTGTTATTTTGATGGTTCTCGGAAAAATACAAATTCGAACAACAGATAGAGTTTCATATTTAATTATAATCTTCATAATCATTGACTGGACATCGGAGAGAAGATGCTGCTGCTGTTCTGTCATTTCTGTTTTAGTGTATCTTTTAACGAAGAGATTGTCGATTGTTCAATCGTGTTCTATTTAGGGTTTGCGACGGGTTTCTTACGCCTTAATTTTAAGTACTTGTCTTCGACCTACAAGTTTGGCTAAGAAGCCAAGCTTTGAGCATCCTCACATGAAGGGGGAAGTTCTAAAATGATTAAAACACAAACTGTTTACCCATGCTCAGCAGCCAGATGCAAAGCGCTGTATCCGCAGTCATCTCTTGCATTGACATCGCAGCCACGAACTAGCAGTAGTCTCGCAGCTTCCAAATGCCGCTGCCAGATAGCGTAGTGGAGCGGACGAAGACCTTGGGTCACTGGTTCGTTGACCTGGGAACAGTCAGAGATAAGAAAACATCGTAACAACTGGCGAGATGAAATACAGAAACAGGCAGATATGATTCCGTCTGGAGACATAATGAAAGACACTGGATGTGGATGGGACGGGACTGATCGTTATGGAAGTCATTATAGGAGGCCTATTTTGTCCTGCAGTTGGCGTCGTTGGGCTGAGTTGAGACCATGAGTCATTCAATGTTTGTCGGCGCATCTTCTTCTGAATTGCATTTGTCATCATCATCTCACTCAGCCCAATGACGCCTACTGCTGGACAAAATAGGCCTCCCCTGAGGATTTCCACGACGATCAGTCCCGTCCCATCCACATCCATTGGCTTCCCACGACTCTTTGTCATAATTATACATAAACGTTTTTTGACTTTTAAATGTGCCTAATTAAAATGACTGCCAATTCTGTATTATGCGTTGCTTACACTTTTATGAAATAAAGCAGTAAGATACACCAAATTATATAACTAAAATATAAATACCTTAGCCCCGCAAGCTAGGAGAATCCTTATCTCATCAAGTGGGAGCATCCGAATGATGGAGTCAGCCAGTTCTCTTTGGAGAGACTTCTCCGATATCACTTCAGACGGCATCTTTGGTGATTCTGAAAATAAAGATATTTACTAGTTACGCAAAAGTTATTAAATCAGTTTTAAAACAACTTTAAAACTTTTTATAACTTCTTTCAAACTTTTTGCGTCTTATGACCATTATAACGCTTAACGTTAAGTAATTATTTAATTTTGTTTGCCGGACGTTTCCACTGGGTAGCACCGGATGTGGTCATGGGCTGTTGGTTATGCAGCCTACCTATATAATTCGAATGCGAATAAATAGGTACTTAAAAAAAACGTCTTTACATTAGGCTTTAAATGCTAAACTAATTATAACTATTTGCTTAGTAAAGTTATTGAAGACTTTGATATCATTAAATTGTTAGTCAAATGAGGACGGCCAACTCGTGACGTTCATTATTGCCGTAAAAAATCTACGCAAAACAGAAAATCCTACCCTCATGGACATTGATCGTATCACTAAAGCAGAAAGCAACATGTAGCAAAAAAACTTTCTTTTAATCTGTAGTGTACAGTAAATAACAATGAATAAAATGCCTATGTGCTAATTCAGTCTGTAATATATCTGCGTGTCTTTCATCTACATTCGTTCAGGCGATCTGGCGTGCTTGAGAAACAAACATCCATCCAAACATCGTCATAGGCCAAACACTATAAAAGTAAAATGCTGAACATAATCTCTAAATTAAGATATATAAGTAACGGTTTTTTTTAGATGCAAGAATCATTAAAACCATGGTAGAAAACAAAGATCAAAATATATTTATTTTCATCATCACTTAGGTCAATATTAGAACCACCTTAGCGCGTGATGCGCACGCGCCGCAGAGCCACGAGTAGAACATGGACATGCGTATTACGAACTATCCATGTGAGTTCTCGTAGTACCTATGGTAGTACTACGTAGGACATGCGTAATAAGAACTATACATATGATTTATTTAGGAGGTTTTCGTATATTGACTAAAGTTTCTTTTATCTAAGGCCTTAAGTAAGGCATATTTTAAAGTATCCGGTCTACGGACTTGAACGATAAAACCAACTTACTTCTGAATCAGCAAAAAAGCAACATGAAGCAATTTCCATTGCTGTTTAATTAAATGTAAGTTTACGCAGTGGTTAATCTGCTCTCAGTGCAGCATATTATATTAACTCTTTTGAACATACGAGTACTGAACGATTCTCTTCATCGTGGAAAACCATTTTTCTTTGTTTGAACGATTTGAAGAAACGGAACGAGGGAACGACATTTCCTTCCCGCCAAAAGTGCGTCTGTTTGGAAGACAGCCACGTCTAAAATGCGCGTAAAACCGTCGCATGTGACTCTATTTATCGCAACAAAGCTAAATTGCGATTAATTACTACTGATTTATAGGTATAATTTATTAATGCCAGTTTCAGGAGTCGTCATCGGTCATTCATGAGACGACGAAGTGACAAGATGTACTCGTCAATTGTGTCTTATTCAGACATGATTAAATAACCTTTCGTTAAATTTACAATGGACTATGTGGACATCGAAATCGGACAAGAGCGAGTCGAACTTGCCCACCGAGGGTTTCGTACTTTTTTAGGTAAATATTGTAAATAGTTTCAGAAATCGCAGCTTTGACTAAGTTTTTCACGAAAATTTCACACTTTTCCCTAAACTTGTAGTTTATTGCGGCATTACTAGGGCAGGAAATACCGGAATGATTTTCATTAGGTATTGAAATTTTATGTACCGGTATACCGAAACCTTTGTATTTTTTTCATGCGTACCTAGGTAGGTACCTACTGTTTGAATACTTTCATAGGAAAGTAATATACACTTTCCCTATGGTACTTTGAATGGTTCTACTTAATAAAAATTAGTAAGCGCCGTTTGCGGAGAGTGATTCAACCAATTTTTTTCGCTATAATGCAGAAAAAACTCTTTTACAACTCCCTCAAAACCACAAAATGAACTTTATATTGGGAACACTTCACTTGAAGTTGTTGATTATGTATACTTACCTGGGTCAATCTAAATAAGTCCAAATTAGAGAAAAAGATAGTAATAAGTCCTAGTCCTAGAATTAATAGCTTGTTAATGATATCTTGTCCAATCTAACTAAATGGGTAGCGTTCGTTCGGGAAGCTATGAAAAATCTGACGTCCAAATTATGTTTAACCTACGTCCTACGTCCGATGATGTTTAAAAAGTACTTTTTAGCCCTTCGATTCGACGCTCGGTTATTTCAGACACAATTAAAATCTATTGTTATCGCGACAGCCGGCTGTCGCTTAAGCGTCCTACGAAGTCCTATCTCTTTAATCCTACGAAGCCAAGTCACTAGGTCACTCTATTAACATAAACAAAGAGTTCCTTGACCCAAAAAACGTAATATGTAGGTAAGCCATTTCAGTTCATTCAAAGATCTTAAACTTTAAAATACATTGCATTCTGGCCGGAATCCAATTATTTCGAAAATACCAATCAGCAATAACCTGCCTCTCTTTGTTTCACTTGAAATAATGACGGTCAAAATAAACTGGACTCAATAATAATAGGTCACGGAAATCGATCGACGTAGAAAGTGTTCACACGTAAATTATAGATGGCGCCACGTTGTTATGTTTACAAACAGTGGTACTGCGTAGTTTGCTAAATTTAGAAAACAGAATACATTGTTTTTGATCTTCATTATTTATACTGTAGGTAATTGTTTTCGACAATATGTTTACGAAAAATTAATACTTTAGTAATGATCAAAATAGCACGTTTGCTTAGTATCTAACTAACCTACTACCTAAATATATTGGCATAGTTTCGATTACGGTTAGGATAGGCAGAGTTGTTTTCGCGTTAATAAATAATTTTAGCGTGAATAATTAATTCACTAAAAGACGGTGACAAAATTATTCTGATTTATTCGTTATTTTCTGATAACTCTAGAGGAATAATAAATAAGCACTGGAAATTCCCCTAAAGTCATAGCGCCTCCTGGGGCCTATTTGCAGAAATAAAACTGATTTTACTAGACCACTAGAGTAAAGCTAATAATAGGTGTCCTTAATTCACTTAAAAATACAGCATCTGTCGTTTACCCAAACATATATACAAAATACATAGCTAACTTACGGTACTCTGTAATTTATTAGGTCAAATAAACTATACCTTATATCAGTAGATTATAATAATTGACTTTTGACAATCTAATCAGGGGATACCCTGTGCTATTTCTGTGCTAGTTCAACAGCCCTCAAAGGTTAAGCTAACTTGGACGATCCAACACAGATCTATGCCAATTTCCTTCTGCCCAGACCTGTGGTCTTATATGGGCATACCTTGGGAGACCAAACTGGCAGAGTCGACCGGGTCTTGACCTAAATGGCCGACATGTTGATGTTCGGTGATGTCAAATTGGCTTAATAGACCTGTCGGTTACTGAAGTCACTTAATTCGTTCAGCCTTTGAATGCTAGTTTAGTGATTGATCCACTTAGCCAGCGACTGTCCAGAAACAGTTGTAGGATAAAATACTGGGCCGTGGAAAAGCGCTGCATTGGCCCTATTTCCAGAAATAAAATTATTTTTACTTATGATGATTACCAGCTGGACTTGCCCATAAAATGCCACAACGAGAGATGACCGACGTTGAAATTGAGAGGAACAGTTCCTCTTACTAGGCTTCCTGCTGCGTCTTTTAAAGGGAAAAAGAGAACTCTGTCGGTAATCTTGGTTCTTTATCAGACAATCGTTGCGATTATTATCACGCTATTTGAACTCCTCGTTTTTACTTTAAAAAGTTATTCCTTAGGTGTCGTAATATTTTTCTGGATTAAGTAAGTAGTAGTTTGATAGATCAATTACGTTTTCATTAGGATTTCATATTTAATTCAAGTCGTGCTACTGAAAGCACGTTAAACCCGTAACCATGTAAGAAGTATATTTTTTCAAAGCTTTAGACCTCTGTCAGAACAAAAAAAAATTTACAAGTCTTTTTTACTCTGAATTCAGAAACTTTTAGTATGCCCCAATGATATTTAAAAAGTATAGATAGGTTATGCTCTTACAAAACTATAGAAATATCTGTGCCGCTTGCGAACAACTGCACACATGCGTAATTCTTATTTTGTCCTTGTCATACTCGTGAAAAGAACAATTACTTTCTCTTTCATGGATTTGAAAAGACGTCACAATTGTGACGTTTTGGGGACGCATATTGAGAGCGCATGTAACATATCTATTACTTTTTAAATATCATTGGTATGCCCTGAGTACGACCAGTACGACCTAGGTAATGTCACTCACGTAGACTTATCGGAAGATTGTTCTTTCCATTGATTTAGTCATAAACGTAGAATATAATAGACAGACAAAGCCTGCGAGACAGAAGAAAACCTCTTATGTAAATCTAGCAAGATAGAAAAAGAAAACTAATCTTTTCGTTTTGTGATCTGTCTTAATTTTGTGATCTGTCTTAAAGTTGAAGCTTATATCGCACATGCAGTGGCATGCGATATAAGCTTCAACATTTTATGTAATTATCTAGTACATCGTATATTATCTAAAGTAAATACAATTTTATTTAACAATGGTCACATGTTCTGTGAGTGCCTGTGGAGTCAACCACAAAAATAATCCAGAAAATTGCTCATTTCACAGGTAAATACGTAGAAAGTCGTCATCGTAAAAACGCGTTATTTTTGCTGAACTTGATTTTGTTATTATGTTGTAAATATAAAATTATTTCAATCAGTTTGTTCCTTTTAATATTTTGTATAGATAACGTTCTATGTATTGATTATTTAGATTATTTTGGTGGATAATTAATTCATCGAAATATTTTACATGTACGCTAGAGCTTGATTCAAATTTATCGATACTATTGTCGACATTTATCTTGGATGTTTCCGGAGAAATTTGATTCTTTTTACGTTTAGCGTCTTAAATGAATGTCAACTTAACAATTTGAAGAAGGAAACTGTAAGGAATCACATAACTAAGATAATCTTATTAAAGGTCTATAATCAGGGATTGATTCATGAAAATGTTAATGTTTGTTCAGATTTTGTTCTTTTTTAATTACTGCCATTGATGAGCTCACACGGCACAGCAGATGACACGGGAAAATATTTTGAAGAAATAAATAAATAATGCTAATGAACAATGGCTTTTATTATAATTATAAATTAAAACTTTTTATTTTTAAATCATATGTAATAAATATACTCTCCGGGCACATTTAACTGCCCACTATTATTGAGGTGGTGGTTGGTGTAAGAATTGAGGGCGGTTATGCTGCAAATGCACCTAGCATTATCTCGAGATAAAAACAGTGTGACAGTAAACATTATTTTCCAAACGACGAACTGCAATTATTATCGATAGTCTAAAAATGTTAAAGGTACGTCACTAGTTAACACACACATTGACAAATCAAAACTGGTCACGCATTATCGGGCTGTCAGTTGATCTAGTAGTATACTAAATCCATAGATTTAGGATACAAGTGATTGCTAGTAACTTACCTTTTACATTTTGAGACTATCGATAATAATTGCAGTTCGTCGTTTTGGAAAAATATTAACTTTCTTACTGTATTTATCCTTAGATTATTGTATACTCCCCGGCAAATCTAACCGCCCACTCTTCTTATAATTTATAACTCAACTTCTAAAGAGAAGACAATTTAAGTAATAGGCATATCTCGATGACGATTTGATGTGATAAAGTAAGGTTATACTATTACTCTTTTTGGTTGATACCTACTTAAATCATGTGTCAAAAATTTTAAAATATTTAACCTTTGGTATGTACAGACAACAGCACATCAACCTACCACAAAACGTCAAATTTTCTCAATTGATATTGATCTCTACTTGTTGGACTTAAAGTTGAAAATCAATTCAAAGACCTTTAACTTTTTGGGTAGGTTAACTTGCCGTTATCTGTGCATTGTACACCAAAGATTTACTATCTGTACAGCAAGTGCACTATGATAGTTTAAATATTTAGGAGTATCTATTTAATGAATTTATTTTAACGTATAGTTTTTAAGTCCTATTAATAGAATTACAGTAAGAATACTCACTGGTACAAATACAGTTGGAAGGGCACCTTTTACTCAAACCGTTCTTAATCTCCTTCTTTTACAGTTGTCAGGAAAAAGTTTGCTGCATATGGTAGAATATTTCAGTGGATTCCAACCAATGCACCCAATTAACTTTAACCGCTTTCCGCTAACTACAGAATCTAAAGGGAATCTGTCCGAAAAATTAACTTGTATAAAATTATGGATAAGTAACTTTCTTCTGATAAAATATTTCAGATTTTCGATGCTAAACGTAAAATAGCATGTTATTTATCAGTTAATATTCAATATAAATATCGATAGTAGTATCGATAAATTTGAGTCAAGTTCTAGCGTACATGTAAAATATATTGATGAAAAATTTATCTACGAAAATAATCTAAATTAACAATAAATAGAACTTTATCTACACAAAATATTAAAGAGAGTGAACAGATTGACATAATTTTATATGAAACTCATTCAGGAAGACTTAAACAGAATAAATATGTGGTGTAAAATGAATATAATGACCTTAAACGTCAATAAATGTTACCATATCAAGTTCACAAAAAAGAAAAATTATTTCGCATCCACCTATGATATCAGTGGCGCAAGATTAACAGAAGTACAAGAAATAAAGGACCTAGGCGTTATAATAGACAAAGGGCTCAAATTTACCTCACATATAAATGACGTAGTAAAAAAATCCTCGAAAATGTTAGGTTTTCTTAGGCGAAGCACCACAGGTTTCCGTCTAAATCGCACTCGAAAAATTTTATACAACGCCTTGGTCCGAAGTAGCTTGGAGTACGCAAGTGTGACATGGAGTCCTGTATATGCAGTTCATTCTCAGCGCCTGGAGAGTATACAGCGTACGTTTACTAGGCATCTGGCATTTGTTTCGCAAGGCGTGTCATACGACCATCGACTTGCCTTTTTTAAAATGAACTCGTTGCGTCGCCGTCGTATTGGCCAGGATTTGGTGTTTTTGCACGGGCTTTTGAATGGCAGGATAAAGTGTAGTAAACTTTTGGAATGCGTTATGCTTTCAGTGCCAGCCCGCTTACCCCGATACCCCATCAAACAGACCTTTGCGTTGCCTCCAGCGAGGACTAACTTGGGACGTCATGCTTCGCTCCCCAGGTGTTGCGCCCAGTATAATAAGATCAGAGGTTTGGACATCTTCCACGACTCGTTGACTAAATTCAAGCGAAAACTAGCTGATCCGATGCGTATTGAGACGAATTAGAACATAGCCGATATGGTCTAGAGTGGTTTCTTTTGTTTCATTGTGATTGCTATTATTTACATAGTTAACTGTTGTTAAAAATTTTTACGTACCCTATCTATGAATGTTGTGTACGCCTATAAGAGGTATATGTATAAGAATTTGTTTAACATATTTATCTTTTTAATATTGTTTACATGTACTGTTGGTGTACCTTTTGAAATAAATAAATAAATATTAACAATAGAACAAAAAGACCCATTTCACCAAAAATAACGCGTTTTTACGTTGACGACTTTCTACTTATTTACCTGTGAAATCAGCAATTTTCGGGATTATTTTTGTGGTTGACACCACAAGCACTCACAAAACATGTGAGCATTGTTAACTAAAATTGTATTTACTTTTATATAATCTACAATGTAAGAAATAATTCCATAAAATGTTGAAGCTTATATCACAGTTTTCACTGGGTGTCACTGCGTCAATCAAAACAGATCACAAAATTAAAAGATTCGTTATCTTTTTCTATCTTCCTAGATTTCCATAAGAGGTTTTCTTCTATCTCGCAGGCTTTGTTCGTCTATTTTAGACTACGTTAATGCTTCTTTCGAAATTGGAAGAGTTCAAATCCTATTCTTAATTATACAGGGTAAACAAAAATAACGGTTTATTTATGGGGATTGAGATGACAAATCAAACTGTCTTCTGCAATAATTATTAATATTGCTCTAATTACAGCTACTGAGTTATTACCGCCAATACCGAAACAATTAATAATAAAACACATTGTCCTATCGATACTGAGCTAGCCAAGAGTCCGAACACTGCCTATCAACAAGCAATAATTCTTCACGTGACAAAACATATGATTTTTCCGTAATCCGAACTGTCAAAACAGCATTTCTTGATGTGAATCCAACCGGCTGTCTCCTTTCATCACTATAAGTGTGATAAAGACAGATATGTATATTGAAAATTTCGTTGCCTTATCCGGTTTGATTTGGAAGGCATAAGCGATTCTGTCGCCAAAATGTGATTAGATTTTTATGTAATGTTATTACGTCAAAGTTCTTTGATATTATCCAGCACCCTGAAATATGGAATTGTTAATTATTCATACAAAATTGTGATAAGTCTAAAATTGCACTGTGTTTTCAGATTATTTTGAGTTAGGGCGACACATTTTGTTTTACGATTAGAAGTTCGTTTAAATTACGAGTACATAATGGGCTGGTTTGTTAACTTTTGTATGTCTGAAATCTTTGTTTGAACTTTTAGGATCAGGCGTGTTGATTTATCTACCTCTTGGCCATGCTCTCAATGTGTAATAGGTACCTATTCAAAATAGGCGGAGAAAGTAAAATCGCCAAAACAATCCTACATAAAATTGGATAACACGCCAACGCAAGGTTACATTGTAAAACATTCGTCTACGCTCTCTGCCAATAGGAACAACCGTTGCTATGGTAACGCCGTGAGTTTGACATAAGCATGCACAATGTGGCCTTGACTTCACGTCAAGGCCACATTGTGCATGTTGTATTGGCTTCCGTACTTCGTTAATGCAAGTGATGACTGACAAGTGAGTAATAGGGGCATTGTGTAATCGTTCACGTAGCGTAAGATCAAAAGAGTGTAAGATACTTCTCAACCGTTATCTATGGGGTTAAATATTCAAAATTATCTGAACTAGATTAGTAATTAAACATTTAAACAAATTTCATCAATACATACAGAGGTTGTAGTGACGTAAGTCTGTCACCAATTTTTAAATAAGTTCTAAGTCGGTATAACTTTGATATCAAAAGGTGAGATTTGTCAGATTTAAAGATGTGTTTTGTTTAAAATCCACACTCCTCACCTTAAGATAACAAGACGCAAATAATTTAGATAAACACATTATAATAAACGCACCACCGCTTGAAATGAACCAAAACAAACGGACGTGTATTTTCAAACACCAGACGGGAATATGGCGGTACACAAAAACAAAATGGCCGAAAATAGAATCGTCCGATCTTTAACCCCGGCCCTGGCCTTCAACAGTTTAGCCGGAAATGGCATGATTTTCAATGACGTACTTTTCTTCTAGTTTATATGCTACTTATTTGAAATAATGTAGTTATAGTGTTCCTTTGTTTGTAAGCTTACTCGGGAAGCGTGGAACATAAATTGAACAACAAAACATTGTTAGTATAATTATTATGTTTAACATAATGTTCGATCTACACAACTTTATGAAACTCATGAATTATCGAAATCAATGAAGTTGTGGACACAGAAACATAGGTACAAAAAAAATCTAACTAAAGACTTAACAACGCAAAGTATGAATTAAAAGAATGGTGATTGTTTATTTTTAACAGTGAGCAACAAAAATTTTCATAATAATACATTTTCTTCTAGTTCTGAGTCAGGAGGACAAACTTGACTATGATCCATTGTGTGGTAAATCTATTTGTTACATTGGAAGTGATAAGCTTTTTATCTGTATTTTCGAAAGCAGATTTAATGGGAAGTCGAAAATAATAAATAAAATTTGATGGTATTTTCAAATTTAGATCCAAAAGTGTAATAAAATTAAAAAATGCCAAAACTTTATTGTGTTTTTCAGTTTTTTACAACTACTATAGTATTTCAGCTTTACAGGCATGTCATGAAATTAAGACTTAACTACCATGCATCCATCCACAATTAATTTCCCGTACTACGCTAAGAGTATAAATAAATAATATTATACATATTCATCTTGTTTATGCTTTAAGGTACTGTGCGTCTGACTTTGTAACACAAACAAAGAACTAGGTAAGGAAAAGCTTACAATTTTTCCTTGTAGTTGCATTAACCAATAATGTCAGTTTTACTCACCTTTTAATTAACCAAAGAGGTCCTAATGCACTCGAGAATCCGAAGGAACCCACTAAAAAGTTTGGTACAGTACAACTGAACACAATGGCTTTGTCTACGCGCGGAGCGGAACAAAAATCACACTTCCGGCGAGTTTGCCCGCGCTTTTTGACAACTAAGTGTAACCTCAAACTTGCTAAAATATGGTAATGATTTATCAAAAACCAATTACATTTGTTATGAATGGCTAAAAAACTCTAACGTCCGTTCAGTTTTCTAGTCATGTGTGAACTGTTTTCGGGGAACGCGTGTCGGGGTAACCAACGCTCTTGGAGTGGCGCCAATATGGCGGGAATCCAAGTACGAAGTACTCAGCGTGCGTCCGATGGGGTAAATGGTGAAGTAATTGCTTGAAACTTAAATTATTGTTTTTGGGTAATTAATTTGTTACTAGAGTTATTTAATTCGGGGTTTATACCATGTACCTTATTTATTATGAGTTTCCGATATTTCGGCACTGTTGCAAGCGCCATGATCACGGGAGAACTGTAACTGGATAGTGACCATGAAAGTTTAAATCAGTATAATTAAGTTGTTAAGCTATTGTATAGCTTCTATCGCGGGCCTTGAGCGTGGAGACCGAATCCAGAAATTCCGTAACGAAAATAACCTAACCTAACACTCGGGGCGAGGCACAATCAAACAATTTTGAATTTCCGAAATTTAAGAGAATTTAGAAGAAAATAAGGATTTTAACAGTATGGTTGCCTATGGTAACCATATCTGCCAAAATAACAGAAAAATTTAATTACAAAAGTCAAAATTAGAAAATACATAAAATTATAAAATTAAGCTATTGCATAGCTTCTATCGTATCGTATTCCGTAACGAAAATAACCTAACACCCCCCACTCCGACCGGCACAGCGGTAATACTTTTTAGTTTTATAATTGCATAAGTTGATAAAAAATGCTATGCAATAGCTGTGTACCGCGGCAGTCTCCGAGTGCCACGCGTCATTTTTTTTATTTCTAACGTAACTTAGTAATATCGGTCGTGGTCACAAGCTGATTGGAACAGCGATACAGGATCAGGAGTGGAAGATTTTATTAAAGAATTGCAAAAAAAAGTGGCATTGTCTAAAAATTCAAAAATGTATAATAATAAATAATGCTCTCGTTTCTCGTAGTTACAATATAATAGACAAATTTATCGTCATAAATCAGCATTACCATCTCATCTATAAGAGCACCCACAGTTCGAAATAGGCCACCCGCAACCAATGGGGGCTAGCTAGGGGGGTGTCGCGTGAGGTCCAATAACATTAACTTTTCACTGGTTTAACCGGGTTTCGTTACGTAAATTATAATTTCTTTAATTTACCTGCTGGAAAGTGATCTCCTTCGTAAAATATCGCAAATATGGATTATTTGGCGATTAATGTGAACCCTTTGAAAGCGGAATTAAGAAAAAGCGCAAAAATAGGCGGCCTCAAAGAGCAACTATTTCAGAATTTAGTTTGTTGATATCAAGATAGTTATTTATAAATAATAAACCTTAATTAGATTCAAGATTACACTTTGTTTTGGCGCCGATCGCCTTTGACAGCTATACCTCCGGACCTCAGTCTACAGTGGCGCCAACTGGTAATCAAAGAAACGGTAGTCCCCATTAGAACAATCGGTTGTAAGATATGAGCCATTGTCAATATAAACTTCACAGGGATAAATTAATTATGAGAACATGGCCTGGTCTTATTAGGACGAATTAGGAATTACAGGAATATAGCAACAATTACTAACTGTTTCACAGCTCCTAGGATCATAGTGATTACTGTCTCGAGGAACATACATATGAACCACAGAACATAGAAAAAGGTTAGAAAGGCTGTAATGCCCCATTTGTATGAGAAACAATGACGCCGCTTGTACCCCACTACACATATACGAATTCAAAGAACGCCAATCAAACCAATCACAGCGCTCACTTACAAGCATATGCTCATAACTTCTTTGGCGCGCCTGTCCAACCCACCTACATCGCCTTTCTAACCTTTTTCCATGTTCTGTGATATAATAATATATTGCACTTGCTAGAATCAAGAAGAAAGACAATGCTAACTGCTACTAATCGCTTAATTCCCAAAAGCTAATTACTTACATACGTGACATACGTCCCTTTTGGGAATTAAGCGGAGCTAACGTTAATTTCGACTAGGTACCGATGATTGGTGCACTTACCCCACTTACAGACAATATTTGGATCGCGATCTTACACCTTTAAAGAACAAAGATTTCAGTAAGTACAACGAACTTATTTGTCCGCGGAAACTTTAGGAAACAATGAAAATATTGATACAAATACAATAACATCAAGTCGTAATAAGCGTGTTTGTCCCTCGCGTAACATTTTATTACATTTTTAGACTGAAGTTGAGTGAAATGTTTTCGCAGTAAATATGTTTTTAAATTCAGTTTCTCTCAGTTCTCGCCCTCAACTAGCTCTATCTATAGTCCTGGGTTCGATTCCCGGACGGGTAAATGTGTGTTCACGTTTTCAATTTTGATATCTTACTAATATTTTGACTAGATTTTGACGACCTCCGTTGTGGAGTGGCGTACACACCGGTTTTCAAGGTGTCGCCTGCACCGAGGTCCCGGGTTCGATTCCCGGACGGGTCAATGTAGCAAAAATTAGTTTTTCTACATTTTCTCGGGTCTGGGTGTTTGTGGTACCTTCGTAATTTCTGGTTTCCAAAATACGAATGCTTTAAATAGTTACTCAAATTGGGATCAGAACAATGTATGTGATGTTGTACACATTTATTTTTTTTTTTTTTTTTTTTTTTTTTTTTTTTTTTCGTTTATTATAGAAACCAACAGCGTTACAGATTACAGTATAAATAATTATGAAATGTACCTAAAGTATAGCTAATGACAGGTTTCCCTAATTAAAAACCAAATGTATGTTTTGAAACACAGACTTGTGTACGCATTATACAATTTAACAAGCAAGCAATAAACAAGTATTTATCCAAATAAAAAAATAAAAATTAAATACTAAATACGAGAAGAGAGGAAACTCAACACAACACATGACCAACATATTATATTATATACCCAAACCGACCCAAAGCACTAATATGCATATATTTAAAAAAAAATTATATTTTAAATGCGAATGTTTGGATGGATGTTCGTTACTAAATCACGCCAGAACATCTGAGCGGATCTGAATGATTTGCGTAGAGACATATTACGAGCTGAAATAATATTTTATAATAATATTTCAGACATGCCTCACTGGGCCACACAGAGCCATCTAGTCCGGAATAAAGCTACTATTAAGTACCTACCCTGTCGTATGGGGTGCTAAACAACCGATAAACTTACTTATATACTTTTTTTTTTGTAAATACATGCTTATAATACACAGAAAACACGCAGACCAGTACAAACAAACATGTTCATGCACACAAATATTTGTACTGTGCGGAGATCGAACCCGCGACCCATGGCTCAGAAGCAGCGTTTACTACCGCTGATCCAAATGGTCGTCCAAACCGAAATAGCACATAACCTACCTTTTATGGCGGAAAATGTACATTTCCTGTAGGATAGCTTTATTTTCTCTATTTTACACGCGTTGAAGTCGCGGGCAACATAGTATTTAACTATTTAATAAAATGTTTGTTAAAAATAATTTATTCTTGAAATAAGAAAAAAATAAGGTACCGCAAACACCCAGATCCGTGATATTAGAAGTGTGTTTTTTAAAATGAAAGATATATTTACGGATTTGACGCGCGTTTATAAATAAGAATTTAAGATTGTATCTCATCCCGACGTTTCGAACAATTTGCAGCGGTCATGATGGTCACGGGCAGACTGAAGAGTTATGTCGCGGCATCCAGCCTGTGGCCTTACTCCGCAACACAATGTAAGGCTGCGTTTACACTGACGCGGAGAGGAGAGGAGAAGAGCCGTGAAAAGAGGTGAGTGTTTCCACTGAAGCGGAGCGGAGCGGAGTAGAGTGAAGCGGAGAAGGTTGGAGTGGAGCGGAACCGAGCCGAGCGGGGTGTTCTTTTTTTATATTTACGTTTTTTATTACTTTCATATTTATTTCTATCACTTCTGTCCGTGTCTGAAGTGTCACTCACTTGGGTCACACCAGAATACCAGTGCTGCAGCGGCCCTAGGTTCGTTACAGCACATGCTGAGGTTGGGACCTAATTAACCACTTTTAAATGTTGTTCAATCTCAATCTTGTGTCTTCGGTTCTACTGTTACTGTTAATAAATAGTCAAAGCCAAGACAAGACATTTTCTTTGTAGCCGTACGAGTTACTCGTCTTTAGAAGTGTGTCGTTTGAAAAGAATAGCATCACGCCTTCTCTTCCCACAGCTGTCATAAGAGGCGACTAAGGCTGTTTCTCCGCTTTAAGCAGCAGGGTCTTTTCTTAACCATAGGCCAAACTGCGAACGCCAACCCGTCTGCCAAGCGTGGTAATTTTAGGAGAGGCAAAACCCTCCTTTAAGAGAGGGTCGTATCCAGCTTTAGGCTAGAAGGCTGTCTAAAAGGCTTACTTACCAATGCAACTGGTGATCAAAACGATGGCAGTTACCTAGGGCATCCGATATTTATTAGCCAAATATGATATCTTTTGAATCTACAGAACTAAAGTTACCGACATAGCCATCCGGATTAGCAAGATGAAGTGGCAGTGGGCTGGCCATATTAGCCGCAGAACCGACAACCGCTGGGGTAAACGAGTTCTTGAGTGGAGACCGCGTCTCGGCAAACGTAGTGTAGGACGCCCTCGGGCCAGGTGGAGTGATGATTTGCGCAAGATGGCTGGCAGGAGCTGGATGCGAGAAGCCGAGGATCAACCTAAGTGGCGTTCAACTGGAGAGGCCTATGTCCAGCAGTCCACTGTGATAGGCTTATGATGATCTTTTGAATCTTGTAATTTGTAGTTAGTCTGATAGTAATATTAGGGGTTAAAGTATGAAATTGCCGTTTTGTATGGACGAAATCGAGAAAAGTCATTTTTCCATACCAACAATTTTTTTTGGTTTTTTAAAAACACCTGAACCGTTTTCGATGCAATTAAAGGTGAAAGTTAGATGGTTATAAAGCTACGCATTATAGTATTTAAATTTCTAAAAATCAAAATATATAATAAAAATATACTTAATTGAAGCAAGAAGGTCAGCTGACACATTGTAAGGAGTCTTTTCAACGACTTCCTTTGAAGTAATAGGCACTAGTATTGCATTTTTTTTTAGTCAAAAGTTGCTTTTTTAGTTTTTGATACAATACAAAAAGAATTACGCAATAATATGACTATACTTATCGCATTAAATACATTTATAAAATAAATAAATATTTGTGGACACCATTTAAAAAAACTATTTAAAGCACTCGTATTTTCAAAATCAGAAACAACGAAGATACCAGAAAACATCCAGACCCGTGAAAATGTAGAAAAACACTTTTTTCTACATTGTTCCTTCCAGGAATTGAACCGGGTCCTCAGAGTAGGCGGCACCTTGAAATCGGTGTGTAACTGTGTACCTAATCCACTCCGCCATGGAGGTCGTCATTAAAGAATGCCGGATGCATTATTTTAAGAATGACTTCTAAAAACTATCGTATTATATAGGATAGGGCCAACACTAAGGAGATATTGAATAAGGTAAATTAATAGCAATTGAAAAGACTTATTTACATGAGTATTTTTGCTTTTGATGGAGCGCCAAAATTTGAAATAAACCCGTATAAAAAGTGATTTCGACAAAAGTGACACATAGGAGATCTTGAAGTCGCAATGACGATATGTAGATTGACTAGACTCAAAAAACTGTATCTTTATTAAATTACATAGGCGGTTTTTAAACGTGAAGATAGCTGAAAGAGTCAAACTACCAGACAAATTTTCTCATTTCATACCTAAGGATATGGATTGAACTTTCGTACACGACTTCAACTCGCTCTTGGCCAGTTTTAATGGGTTCCGTACCCGAAGGGTAAAACGGGACCCTATTACTAAGACTCTCTGTCCGTCCATCCGTCTGTCACCAGGCTGTATATCATGAACTGTGATAGTCAGACAGATAAAATTTTCACAGATGATATCAGATGATATACCTACTCGTATTTCTTTTAACAACAAGTATAAAACAGAATTAACTCAATTTTTGCCGTCTCAAAATCTATAAAGATAAAAAAATATAATTATAACAAAATCCAACTCACTCTTAGCCAGTTTTTTAATTTTAATCCTAAAGTCGGTTCGCCTCGGTATCGGTAATGTCATAAACTCGTTGGGGTTGAGATAAATTAACGCAAGGAATTGGATGCTGACGACATCTGTTAAGGGCGGGGGGTCACCCGGCGGACACCCTCGTTTTTAAAATCAATTTTATTTATTGGCTCCAAACGTACTTTTAAAACCTGCCACTGTTTTGGGATAAGTGTGCCGTAAACCAGCGCAAGAAATTAATTAGGTAACGAACAGCCCTTAATTAGGAGCTTTTGCGTTTTTCAATTCGATTTAATCAGATGCTGAATGGCGACTTCTAATCTCATTGGAAGTTAATGCAATCGTTTTGCGGGGTGGGCCTGGATTCGAACATAAAAGAATTATTTGACGTATGTGTTGGTATATGTCAGACAGGAAAAGGTTTGTTTGGTATGAAAGACATAACTGAAAAATTATGGGGGAAAAAACTGAGCTATTTATCAACAGCACACACCCATGTAGCAGGCAACTAGAACCTAAGTAATGAATATTGTTTCGACGCATCATGTCGCTGAGTATTTGTTTGGAACAAGCGACCAGATTCGTATAGGTACTGATGACTCGACGGTCAACTTCGACAAAAGTAAAGTAACAGCCTATAATCATCCCACTGCAGGGAAAAGGCCTCCATCATTGAATTCAAGTTACCACAGCAATGATGGGTACTAGCATAATCACCACGCTTGCCGAATGCGGGTTGGCGATCACAAACCCGAGCAACGTTCGAAAATTCGAAACTTTTTGTTGCCCGACCCGGGGATCGAACTTTGACAAAGTTTTACTTAATTAGCTAGGGTCCGAATGGGGCAGGTGGCTTCGAAGTAGACGGACAGCAGCGTTTTCTCTTCAACCTTTGCCAAACTGTGATTGCCAACCTGCCAAGTGGATAAATAGATATGAACAACATGACATACATTATCCTAATCAATATAGATGAGTAATCTATACTATTTTATCTATACCTAATATTATAAAGCTGAAGAGTTTGTTTGTTTGTTTGTTTGAACGCGCTAATCTCAGGAAGTACTAGTTAGAATTGAGAAAATATTTTTGTGTTGGATAGTTCATTTATCGAGGAAGGCTTTAGGCTATATAACATCACGCTGCGGCCAATAGGAGCGAAGCATCAGTGAAAAATGTTGCAAAAATAATCGCGATCATAATAACAGAAATTGACGCGTCGGAATCGCGGGCAACAGCTAGTAATAATATCAGTATATAAACTTGAAAAATTTTGTCTCAGGCGGGACTCGAACCCGCATCTCCTCGCACGAGGAGATGCGGGTTCGAGTCCCGCCTGAGACAAAATTTTTCAAGTTTATATACTGATATTATAAGTGCAATTAAGTTGCTAAAATATCAAATAAAGCTAGTAATAAATAATTTATGGCACTTCTATTATGGAAATCAGAAACTACGAAGGTACTTATCTGGAGATAGGGATTCCAAAATACAGTACTGCTTTTTTGTATACATTGCCCCGTCCGCGACGTGGCAAATATATAAACTAGAAAAATCTTCCTCCAAGAATGGTAAAGGCTAGTTTTGTACTAAATTCAAAAGCAGAAGATTAAATTAATCGAAACTTCGCTCACATAAAGGAAAATTCTGCTATCAGTGTAAAAAGTTTCAGGCATGCGCACTGTCTATGTAATGGCGGGCTCAGTGTGCCTCGCACCTTACTCTCTGCGAGGAACAGTCCCTTACAAGCCTCCGATAGAGGTGACATCATACACTGAGGAGTACCCCAAGGATCTATCGTGAGTATTTGAACCTTTTTAAGCCGATAATTGAATTACGCTGTTAGTTATTTCAGCTAATGCAAAAATGTGTAGGATTTTGATTAGCCAGTTTGGTCTAATGATTCCAGTACCGGGCCAACATCTCGGGGTCCGGGATTCGATCCCTGGGTCGTGATTCGTTTTTTCGTACAATACTTTATTAGCTGAAAAAGGTCCTCGTTTAGCATTACCTCGCTGGGTAGACTCTTGAGTCACCACCACCGATGTCATCTATACTACTCGTATCTATACTAACATTGCTAATATAAAGCTGAAGAGTTAGTTTGTTTGCTTGTTTGAACGCGCTAATCTCTGGAGCTACTGATTCGAATTAAAAAAATATATTTTGTGTTGGATAGTCCATTTATCAAGGAAGGCTTTAGGCTATATAACAACACGCTGCAACCAATAGGAGCGAAGCATCAGTGAAAAATGTTGCAATAATAATCGCGATCATGCGAGTAATAACAGAAATAGACGCGTACAAAGACGCGGGCAACAGCTATTAAAAATATTTTTGTAATCAGTGTCACATAGTAAGAGGGCACCGGGCCGTCAACCATCATCATCATCCCCTCAGCCGTACGACGACGCTTACTGCTGGAAAAAGGCCTCCCCTAAGAATTTCCACAAAGATCGGTCTCGAGCCAACCGCATCCAGCAGGTTCTCGCGACCTTCACCAGATCGTCGGTTGATCTGGCAGGGAGCCTACACAGAACGTCATCCGTTGCACCGTCATTCCAGAGCCCATAACGCCCCAGAGGCAATCGGTTCTTCTGTGTCCCGCCGAAATATCAAGCATTGCCTTCTTATGAGACCCATATTAATCGAGTAATGTTTGGACCAGGGAGTGCAAATAAAAGATGTTACAATGTCGACGGATGTATGAATAGTCTATATTATATACTACACCTATGTAACGTAATGAGGAGAGGTGTGTCACATACAACAAACGTTTCACTTCCATGTCATTACTGGCAACACTTAGTAAGATCTCAATTTGTACATTTTTTTATGCAAACGTATTCTCATTTACCAAGGACATGGTCTTCACCCGCCCCCCCTCGGTTCCGTACCCCAACGTGTGGAGACGATTCACAGTCCAGAGGGGCGGTTCCACAATCCACCTCCGCATCCAAGATCTGACTGAGGACCTATTCGAGGCCAGCATCCAACTGCTGTTGAAATACTTTACCAGGGACGAGCCGCCATGTAAATACATCGGTAAATAGTTATTTTGCTATGGTAGGTTGTGTGAAGAATCTACTTGGTTTAAAAAGCCTGCTTAAAGCAAAGCGTTTACTGTGTACCTAAGTGGCCAAAGAATATTATAATTTTCTTTGAAGTGGCTAGGTTGTTGATATTCAAATGAAAACCCCACTGCAAGGTAGTGACGCACAGCCCCATCTAGTGTAAAAAGTTGTGAACTAGGTATAAAGTAAAGAGCTGCGTATTGTGATTTCGTAGCTCGCGTTGGTAAACATTTCTTGTAACATATTTATTTAAAAAGAGGATGACAAAAGTGATCGAGTTTCTTTACGTTGCTTCTTCTCGGCAGTAATCCAGACTTGTGCCGAAGCAGCGGTAGGTTTAAACATTGGGACGTGTAAAAGCGCCTCCTGGGGCCTATTCGCAGAAATAAATTGATTTCAATGATTTTACTGCACCCCTAAAAGGCAATACATTTCAGGCATCTACAAATACCCGTCTGCAGTGTCAGAACTGGAGAAGCTCTGGCGGACGACAGTCAAGGACAATCTGTCTTTAGTCTGTGTTGAGGACAAGGAGGACGCCTGTGAGGTGGTTGGAGTGAACGTGCTCACTGTAGTCAACAAAGAGGATAAGGAGGAACCGTTTCATGTGAGTGTATGCTAGGGGAGGTATGGAGGTCAATATTAATATTCTGTTACAATTATAAAAACTCTTAAATTCTATTCAGTTGATTACTACTTGGTCACCCCGTTAGTCTAGTGGTTTAAGATCTCGGGGTCCCGGGTTCGATCCCCGGGTCGAGCAACGAAAAAGTTCCGAATTTTCGAACATTGCTCGGGTTTGTGATCACCAACCCGCATTTGGCAAGCGTGGTGATTATGCCAGTACCCATTATTGCAGTGGTAACTTGAATTCAATAATGGAGGCCTTTTCCCTGCAGTGGGATGATTATAGGCTGTTACTAACTACTTACTACTTAAAAATAAGTAGGTACATGCGTGTAGTTATGAACTACCTTACAAAAAACTAGAATTGTATCTCACATAAAATAATAATACCGAACAATGTAACACACTATAATAAACATTTTGATTTGATTTGAAACTGTGAATTCACTTTTGCATTCATATGAACTTCACATTCACAATCATTTCCCTGCTCGTATTCATGTAATCAAAAGGTGGCTGGCAGGTGGTGGATGCGATAAGCCGAGGATCGATCTAAGTGGCGTGCAACTGGAGAGGCCTATGTCCAGCAGTCCACTGCGATAGGCTGATGATGATGATGTTTCGTCTAATCCAATCACTATAAAGTTGTCACAAAAGGTAAGGTAACGATTGTTATTACTGGTTAAAAAGTTGGTTACTTTACCTAGAGCACGAGCAACTTCAGAAAATTCTAAACTCTATATGCCCGACCCGGGGAATGGATCCAGAAGGCCTACTCCCTAAGATAAGAAGCCCAACGTAAGTTATTTTTTTATAATCAATGGGCTTGCTCTTGACTACATACTGAACTTTACGGTGAAGTAGCCTAAGATGGAGCGAGCTTACCCAAAAAGTGGTACTGGTTCTCCCAAACACAACAGGAGGGTGGTTGCATCCAGGCAGCCTCTTACGAAGCCTACCACCGCAGAGGGATCTGTTAGCCGTCATCATTGGTTAGAAAACCAAAGATGCCGTTGCCCAGGGTGGACCACTAGGAGATTGCGCGTGACACTGCGCGTGCAAAGCCGCGAAAGAGCAGTTTGTAAATACCGCGTATCTGCCAAACTACGAGTAAGGAGTAACTTTTTTGTGACTTACTTTATAAAAAAGTGACTACTTACTTCGGTCCATAAAATATAGTCAAATGACTAAAATTTCCAGTTTTCCTTCACCTACTGTAAAATTGTACTAAAGCAGATACGCGGTATTAACAAACTACTATTTCGCGGTTTTGCACGCGCAGCTGCGCAGTGACGATGGGGTTTTTACTCTTTCGAATTTGTAATACTATTTATTATTAATTTTTACTTAGACTGAAGACAAGATCTGGGCGAAGCTCTTCGGCGCTGTGGACCTGGTGTCACGCAGCGTGGACGTCTTCCATCACTTCGGAGTCGACAAGTACCTCACCGCGTACGGCCTGGTGGTGCCTCCGGAGTGGAGGGGGCTGAAGGTGGGGCAGCAGCTCCTGGAGGCAAGGTAGATATTTTTCAGGACATTTACAGGACTACAGGTATAGTCACCACGCTTGCCAAATGCGGGTTGGTGATCACAAACCTGAGCAATGTTCGAAAATTCGAAACGTTGTTGATTATGCCTGTACCATACCATACCCATCATTGCTGTGGCGACTTGAATTTAATCATGGAGGCCTTTGCCCTGCAGTGGGATGATTATAGGAATGATTATTTTACTTATTAATACACACTTAGGTACTTTAAGATTGAGTTTCTTTAATTATTTTTTACTTTTTAAAGGGGAACTTAGGTTTTAGTGTCTGGGGTTTTTAAAAATGTTTAATTTTATTTTTTATTTTATACTTATTGATGTAGATTTTGTTAAGTTGTAAATACATAGGTTCTTCTCGAAAATTTGAGAGCTTTCGTTTGTGACCCCACTCGAGTATATTTGCAGACATTCGGTTATTCTTCCCCACTTTCACCCCTCTTTTTGCGTCGGGGGTTAAAAATGAATCCCTAATTCTCTTGGTCACGACATCACGCGTGAACGGCTGGACCGATTTCGCTAATAAATTTTTTTGTTTTGTTTATCATTGACAGGAGAAAGTTCTAATAAAAGAAAAAATGAGGAAATTGAGCGACAAATAAAAAATTTGAGGATTTTAAACTTGACATAATATTGACAGAATGCGTGCTGCAAATTCTGCAAATAAATATCGTCAATCAACTTTGCACATGGCCAGTAATTTCTGTCGCCTGTTCCCGTGACTGTTGGTATTCCATCAACAAAACTATTTATATTCCCGCAAGAAAAAAAAATACAAAGAATGTTGTGTATCATAGCATAATAATAATAAACGGATCCGCTAGTTCCTTATAAATTTACCACAAAATTTCAGTCACAGTTTTTACCATTTACATTGTAACATTTCTTTTGTGTTCCATTAATAAATGGCCAGCAATATCTTTGACTTACAATATGCTGAGTTTTCTCATCCCTTATCTATTATGAGGTGTCCTTGGAATGCTCGTCATCCAACCTTATTCAATAAGGCAAGAATTCACGAGCTGTAAGGGAGGAATTCCGATCATAAGGACCGCCGTATTATGCGTTGATTGAGGATTCTTTAAGATGGGTATTGGAAATATGTAGGTCGATTCGTAGTTGAACGGCCATTGACTTTTAATTAAGGCTTGTGTTACGGACTTCTTGTAGTGACGTTGACATACTGGCCTTGAGTTTGAAAATTATATGACTGAATAGGACTGAATTTGGAAGACTAGCTTTGACAGCGACACGGACGACATACGTTTTTCTATATTATTTTTGTGTTTATTAAGCTATTGCATAGCTTCTATCGCGGGCCTTGAGCGTGGAGACCGAATCCAGAAATTCCGTAACGAAAATAACCTAACACCCGAGGCACGATCGAACAATTTTGAATTTCCGAAATTTAAAAGAATTTAGAAGAAAATAAGGATTTTGACAGTATGGTTGCCTATGGTAACCATATCTGCCAAAATAACAGAAAAATTTAATTACAAAAAATGCTATGCAATAGCTTTACCGCGGCAGTCTCCGAGTGCCACACGTCTTTTTTTTTGTTTCGTTTTTCAGATATTGTGTAAATATTTAAATAAAAGTGTAGTGTTTATTAACTCCTTTACCGACGCAGCGAAACAAGGTTCCTTGAGCCCCTTTAGGTTGGTAGTCCTTTCTCCTTAAAAGCAGCGTTTTTGAGTTTTTAAAACCCACCTGAGATTAAAAAACAGAGTTTTAAAATATATTTATGTATTACTTAAGAATCTAGTCTAGTCACATTCGCTATCGGTTACATGATATGATTAACTTGGCTCTATAGAAGGAAAAAACACAAACTTTTTTGTAATGATTTTTCAATGTTACGACAAAACTTCGGACTTTGATGTAAATGCAAAAATTTTTATGCAAATTTAGCTACTATATATTTACAGACAAATTAGCTGAGTTTTATTTAATTATATGATATACTTATACTATGAAGGAAAATAATAATATAACTACAAAATAAGTTCGTGAGCGCGGTGGCTCGTCAAGCCCGTAGTGTCGCCGCTCCGGAATAGGCGGTCGATGGATTTTGATCCATAAATGCCGACCTACCGGGCCTTAAAGATGTGTTTAAATGTTCGTTTATTTATGTTTTTTGTTGTTTACATCGAATAAACTAAACAAAAATAGATACAAAAATGACACTTAAAAACTGTCCTCGATTGGTTGACGTTGATTTTATGTCAGTGTCAACTTTATAACCCGGCCAAATTATGTCGACATGCAACAGTATGGATATTAATGTCATGTTATACCTAAAGTAAAGTAAAGTAACAGCCTATAATCATCCCACTGCAGGGAAAATGCCTCCATCGTTGAATTCAAGTTACCACTGCAATAACGGGAAGTGTAATAATCACCACGCTTGCCAAATGCGGGTTGGTGATCACAACCCGAGCAACGTTCGAAAATTCGAAACTTTTTGTTGCCTGACCCGGGGATCGAACCCGCGACCCATGGCTCAGAAGCAGCGTTTACTACCGCTGATCCGAATGGTCGTCAATGGTTGTAGCATCAATCAGACATCATCAACATCATTAACAACCAACATCAGTTCATACACTGAATAATGAGTTTTACATATTTTATGCAAACCGACGACCATTCGGATCAGCGGTAGTAATCAGCTTCTGAGCCATGGGTCGTGGGTTCGATCCCCGCACAGTACAAATATTTGTGTGCAAGAACATGTCTGTTTGTACTGGTCTGGGTGTTTTCTGTGTATTATAAGTATGTATTTAGAAAAAAAAAAGTATATAAGTAAGTTTATCGGTTGTCTAGTGTCCCATACGAATGATATTTTCAGTATACAAAGTGTCAATGTCAATCAGATAAAGTCAAAA
This sequence comes from Anania crocealis, assembly GCA_949315895.1. Taxonomy (NCBI): domain Eukaryota; kingdom Metazoa; phylum Arthropoda; class Insecta; order Lepidoptera; family Crambidae; genus Anania; species Anania crocealis. Next base: position 1,809,334 of record OX438877.1, read on the forward strand.
TAGTGATAAAACATCAATAATTTTCTATCAATATTTTATTGTTTCACAACAAAAACATAATTATGGTTCACAAATCACCTCGTAGGAAAAGGAAATGCATTTTAAAACACTGAACACTTGCTAAAACAGATCACCTGAACTCCAAGACTGTTGAAAAGTACCGAACTAAATAAAATACGGTTAAATCTCTTCACTGAGAGAAATTCAGATGGCACAGGGCATTTGGTTCATGGAACGCTCACAGAACATGGAATTTTCCATGTTCTGTGGTCACACTAATTAATTAATTTTTAGCTGGACCGCATATATTAGGAGTCAAACATAATTGTTTTAGATAAATCAGTTAGAAACATAACAACAATGTTTTTAATCAAAACAATGCTCATATTATCGTGGAGGCTCGTCGAGTGAAAGTGTTTTTGAAAAGTGAGTTTTGAGTATTAAATTCTGTTTATAATCCTAGTGATGCGCTACCTAAATCGTTACCAATTATTTCAGGATCAAGTAGCTAAAGTCCCAAACATGGCGTCTCTTAGTAATAAATACCCTGAATGGATCAAACCCAATGACCCGTTCTTTGCCATGGTTCCCAAAAAATGTCTGCATAAAATGATCTGGCTAATAAGAACGTTGCCACACCGCACCGACAAATTTACACAGGGAATCTATTTCTATTTTAGAGGTATGATTTCTTTTAAGCTATCTTTAAATCAAGCCTTTGTATTCTTCGTCCTAACTGATTTTATTTTTTCCATTGTAGTTTTTCCTGTCTATGGATGAGGAAGACTTTTTAGTAGCGATAAAGCATTGCCCCAGGTGTACTAACAGTATTCTGGCTAGCGCGCGGGATCGGCACTTGGAAAGGAAAACTAATAGGTTGGCAAACATGTCTATACAAGATGAGACTTTAGAAATAGGCTTGTTATTCAATTCTAATCTCTTCTAAAGTTAACGCGGGCTTGGTGAATGAGATCTAAGAATAAGTGAACAATTATAAGCATTTATTTATTTATTTTTAAAACCTACGCATTAAAAATATTTAAGTTATTATCTAAGAAAAATTCGAGAGCGCTATGTCATGGAGCTGCCTTTTAGAACAATGAAAAATTGCTTAAACTACTACTTTCTCTTATTCTATACCTAATTATCTACAACATTAAACTTTAAGAAATAGAAAAAAAAACACTAACAGCAAGAAAAATGAAGAAAATCTATATCTATACTAATATTATAAAGCTGAAGAGTTTGTTTGTTTGTTTGTTTGTTTGATCGCGCTAATCTCAGGAAGTACTGGTTCGATTTGAAAAATTCTTTTTGTGTTGGATAGTCCATTTATCGAGGAAGGCTTTAGGCTATATAACATCACGCTGCGACCAATAGGAGCGAAGCAGCAGTGAAAAATGTTGCGAAAACGGGGAAAATTATTCATATCATTTGACGCGGACGAAGTCGCGGGCAACAGCTAGTAGTTAATATGTATCCTTAACTTAAATCTAGAAGCTTAGAATAACTTACTTCTAAACAAAAACTTGACCTAAGTCTTCAAACATTTAACTTTTCAAAATGACTGGAGAACTTATTCACTTATTATCACTAGGAGGTTTACACTTGTCTCCAGCCTTTTTCAATATCTTCATTATTTCATCATCCTTTCTCTCATAAGCCAAACGCAGTGCAGATATCCATTTTGCAAGCTTATAATTTGTCTGCCAGATACACAACTGCAGCGGAGTGAAACCGCCGCATCCTTCTTGGCCGTTGATGTCGGCTCCCAGATCCACAACAATTTCCATCATTTTTTTCTCATACCATTTTCCGTATTTTACGATTATGTGAGTACACTGCTCACCTCTGTTATTTTCTACAGCCAAAATTAGTGGAACTTTTCCATCACCCAGGCACTCTGCGACTCTTAAAAGAAAATTTACCAAGCCGGTTCGACACACCTTATAAAAATCATTATCTCCCAAGCAATTTCTGAGGCTTAACATTTGAATTAATTTGGCGAATTCCATCTTCAATGATTTTTTCTAACTGGATTTTGCACTATCCCAGGAACATTTGCGACACGAATAACAAAATGATTAAGAAGGGCTGTATTTATACGAACTACTTATCGGGAACACTATCAATAGGTCACCCGCACACTACTTGAGGGTTAATGGGTTAATTTCGGGAGTTTGTCGGCACGTGTAGCACAAATGATCGCGGTACAGATACCGACGGTACTTTGGCAAAACCTCATATCGCTCATTTACAATACGTAGGAGATACGAGGTTTTACCAAGGCACCGATCTAGTGTCCCATTTTATTCTTTAAACTTTTGGAGTGTGGGCACACATATATCTTTCATGTCTTGTTTTGTCATCGACAATAGATTTTCTATGACGTTGTAAAGAAACATGTACTGTTTCGGCGTTATAACACTTGAGTGTCTCATCTTGCGAATTTTTAGTACCGTGTTCTGGAGCGAAATAGTCTTCTCTTTATTAAGTTGATCAATCGCACAATCGATAGCACAAAAACTTCCCGTGCGGCCAACTCCCGCCGAGCAGTGAACAACAATAGGTCCAGGTTTTCGATTACCATAAAACTCTGCTCTCTCTACTAACTTTCGTTGACGCTGATTTACCCCGGCCAGAAGCGTGAGAAACTCATCTAAATGGGTTGGAACACCGTTGTTAGGCCAGTTGACGTACGAGAAGTGGGTGATAATCCTCAAATCCTCGCAAGTGACATCAGTAAGCCTAAGTCGGGTTGTTACGAAACCGAACTCCTGTTTGATTTCAAGTGTCTCTATGATGTAGCGGCCAAAAACTAGCCGAAAACCCTCCGCTTGGACCCAATACTCGAAGCAAATGTCACCTTCATCTGTTTCGGTCAATGACACGATTGTAAGAGCACCCTCCTGCCAGATGAGTTTCCAGAAATCGCCAGCCGTGCTCTCTTTGGGACCCTGACTGCAGATAAATTTGGTCCGTTCTTCGTAACCATCCACGAAAATTACGTGGATGTAAGTCGAATCACTGTCGCGATTAGTTACTACGATAGTCCCAGAGTCTCTGTTTGAATAATCGTGGATTTCAGTTCCATGCGAGGTCAATATTACGCGAGAATGATCCCAACATGGGATGTCATGCCAACGATTCTTATGTAAATTTTCTTCTTTAGAAAAGTTGTAAGTGGTACCTTTGAGAGAGACGGTTTCCAATTGTTTGAACTCCTGGATGACGGGGGACTTGAAATTTGGCTGCTTAACCTTCTTCAAAAATTCACTGATAGTTAGTGTCTCGAACAGTAGTTTGTGGTCACGCTTGGTTTAGTTTTTAACGTGTTAATTAACTGGTTGAAAAACTTGTAAGCAAATAGTTGTCACAAGTGCGAAATTGCAAGTGAGACCATCCCGACTCCGGATGCCTTTATACCTCGTAAAATCGAATTATTTTTGGTTCACTTCCACGAATAGCTCATTATCTAATGAATTTGGTTGTTGGTAGGCATGTGACTGAATACTAAAATGCTAACTAAAGCTGGTATAAGTTAAGGAGTAGTACTCGTATTATCGATAACGCAAGAGTCAAATGTAAAATACACAAACTTGTTTTGATAAGTATTTATTAACTAATATAATTTTACACCCTAAGTCAGTTTTTTTGATTTTTCGAGTTTTCATTATTAACATCTGAACAGTGTTTTTTGTAAAATAGAAAAAAAACAGTCACTTCTTACAAGATTCGCATACAAACAAAGTTCAATATGTCTTTACTGGTTTATCGCAGCGTTTCAAAAAATTTGGTGAGAATCATTATCGTGCGCAAACTAACACGAAATTTCATAAAAATTTGAGCTGTAATCCTAAAAGAGACAGAGTCGCCTTAACAAAGTAGACTTGCGTTGGGGTCATTGGAATCAGTTCAGAGTGTAACATTAGTTCGTAAAACATTCGGAGTTCCCAGAATTGTTGTTATCGAATAAAAATACGAAGATATCACAGTAGGTTTTAGGGTAAATGTGGGATAGTTGTCCACCTTTTTGAAATGGGCGAATAACATAACGAAGATGAGCATTTATCCCATACAGGAGTCCCCAGAGTTGAACAACGGAGCCAAGCTTGGGACAATACTGGGGCGCCGAGGCTAGACTACCCAGGCTTGCACCAAGACTGGGGAACCCAGTCTCGGCCAGTCAATCAAAATTCGAAATTTATTTTTAATTCTTAAAAAAGGCTGTATATAAAAAAAAATTAAATATAAATTTTTCTGTCGGTTTTTTAATGTTCATATTTTTTTTTACGTTAAATCTCTAAATAAAATTGAGATGAAATATATATATGTGGCTCAAACTATTCGTCATCTGATTGGTCGAATATGTCATAAGCATAAAAAGATATGCAATTCCATATTAAGAGTTTATACTTAAAAAAAAAAGATAAAAATTTATCCAAAAACTTAACAGAATCTATAGTAATGTAAGAAATTTTACTTGTTAATATTATGAAATAATAAATATTTTTACAATGGTTTTTTTTTATCGATACTAACTATTGAATAATGTTTAAAACCTAAAAAATAAGCTGTAACGATACATCCTGACGTAAGCTTATTTCATAATAACGAGTATAATATTAGTCGAATGGCGTAGGGCGTTAGGTATCGGTCAGGCGAGTGCGTGGTCGTGGGTTCGAATCTTGGCTAGGGCGAATTTAATTTATTAATATAATAAGCGTATGTTCTGTCTTAATCAAGAATATAGTGTAACAAATGTGCGTAATTTCTTCATTGCTCTATACTCATAAACCTAGACAAAAAAAAAATGAAATAAAAATTTGCCTTTTATTATTTTTATTAAATATTATCTATTATAGATTAATAATAGATCGCATACATGCAGATTAAATATTTTATTTCGGAGGAGTCATTTAGCTCAATCCTGAATTCTGTGCTATAGACAAGTTGCTATGTGCAAATTTGGGCATCTATCCTCCTATGGCATCTATCCCACATTTACCCTAAGGGATTCTTAATGACGAAATTATATACATATATTCTTTATTGCACACAAAAAAAAACATAAAGATTGTTACAGTAAAACAGTTTACAAAGGTGAGCTTATCTCTTTAAGAGATCTCTTCCAGCCAACCTAACTGGTGTGGAAGAAATGCATTTAAACGGGCACAGTAATGTGCATTTAGAAGATAAATAAAAATTTACAATATAAAAAAAAAAAACGCATAAGATAATGATAAATATACCTACTTAAACTACACTCTAATATACTTCAAATTAAATTATATATAAAAAAAGGATAAACCTACTTATAAAATACATACAACACATGCATATACCTACATAAACTAAATACATTGTAATGATTGAGATAAATAGTGCTCTTTTAAACGAATCTTGAACGATGTTATAGAAGGGCTGCTTTGTATAGCCTTGGGGAGTTTGTTCCACAGTCGCACAGCTTGGGAAGAGAAGGAGTTGAAAAAGAACTTAGTGTTTGCTCTGGGACACTCTAACATCGTAGTGATGCAATAGCGCCTAGAGCGGGGATCAGGAGGTAAAAGTTGGAAGCTGGAGCGAAGGTACTCAGGGGTAGCAGGGTCATACAGGATCTTATATAGGAAAGAAAGGATGTGCACATTACGACGAAGTCGAATTGGTAGCCATTTTAATTTAGCGCGAAATTCGACAGACAGGAGACATGTTCGTATTTGTGAAGACCAAAGATAAAAGGAATAGCCAGATTTTGTAGGCGCTCAAGTTTGTTAAGCAATTCTTCAGTCACATTCACTTCATTCACACAGAAATTAACGAAAATACTAAACAAATCTTCGCAATATTCCAGTTAATGTATATATATATATATACATATATTATTTATAACATGACTTACTGGGCCACACAGAGCCATCTAATCCCAATTAAGCTACATTAAGTACCCTGTCGTATGGGGTACTAGACAACCGATAATCTTACTTATATACTTTTTTTTTGTAAATACATACTTATAATACATAGAAAATACCCAGACCAGTACAAACAGACAAACACACAAATATTTGTACTGTGCGGGGATCGAACCCGCGACCCATGGCTCAGAAGCAGCGTTTACTACCGCTGATCCGAATGGTCGTCAAATATTCATATGGTATTAAAGTTTATTCAAAATTACCCCCGCGATTTTGAATACAGGCCTTCAATCTGCGCGGCCAGTCGTCTATCGCAGCACGAACGAGGTCCATGTCAATATAGGCGGCTGCCTTAATCAAGGATGCCTTGAGTGACTCCAAATCAGGATGAGGCTTTGAGCAGGCCTTTTCCTCCAAGTGTTGCCATATCTTGTAATCTAACGGATTCAAATCTGGACTGGAGGAGAGCCAGTCTTCGTGCCGGATGAAGTCGATTTAACGCGCCGCCAGCCAGTCTTGTGTGCTTTTCGCTCTATGAGCTGGCGTAGTACGAGTATCTTGTTGGAATACCCAGTGCGTTATTAAACATAGTATGAGAAACAGGTTCCACAAGGTTCTTGAGGACTGTATTTTGATACACAACTGCATTCGTTTTTACGCCTTTCTCACAAAAATGTACCTCAGTTAAGCCCCAATAAGAGACTCTCAACCAAACCATGTGCGAGGATGGAAAATGACCTCGTTGGACACGCGGAATACGGTTGCTCGCTTCTTCACTGCTGTGTGCGTACACCTTATCATTTTGTTTGTTGTAGCTCTCTTCCACGGTGAAAATTTTTTCATCCGAAAAAAGAATTTCCCGATGCTTTTTTCCCGCGTACCGCTTCAACAAAGCGCGGCATCTCTTCAGTCTCAGGTCCATTAAACGAGCGTCCTAACGATGTCCTGTTTTTCTTCGATATGCCCTAAGCCCTAAGTCTTCATTTTACACCCTTTTGGTCCTGCTTAACCCCATCTGAAGGGCCAACAGTTTCTGCTTAAGTATGGGATTTCTTTGAATTCGCATTCCTAACAGAGTGAGGGCGACCACTTCTTGACCTGTCATCCTGCCTTTTGGTTATTATTAAAATTTTTCAGTAAGTCGAAAATCTGAATTGGCTTGTAACCGCAACGATGCAACGCAAAAACCGCGACACGGTCTTCTAAGTGTCCATTCCATATTTAAAAATGAGGTAAATTCTAAAAAGTACACATTTTTATTTTCATGAAAAATTCGAAATTAGAATTCAATAAACTTTTTTGTGGCCAGCATTCTAAATTCAAAAGTTTTTATTGTGTGACAGAACTTATGACCTGACTTTGTTTGTATCTATGCCAGTGCGAGCTTGGACAATTTAAAGAACACAGGCCACTCCAAAAAGGCGGGTTGGCCTTGGCAATCGAATTTTGGCTTATGGTGTATAGAAGTAGAAGACGCTGCTGCCCTGCTGCTCGTCTTCTACTGGCAGTACTCCATAGAAAAATAAGGGGAAGGGTACAGCGCCGCGCCCGGCATGCGAAGATGTGCGGCTTCGAGTCCCGCCTGAGACATAATTTTTCAATATACTGTTTTAAACTTTCATGGTCACTATCGTAAGAGTTAGTTATTTCGAGATTTCTACCATGTACCTTTCGTTCGCGTTCTTCCGCGATCATGGCGCTTGCAACAGTGCCGAAATATCGGAAACTCATAAAAAACAAGGTACATGGTAGAAATCTCGAAATAACTAACTCTTATAATTTTTCAAGTTTAATACTGAAGGGGTGTTGCTATTCTTGTAAATATGTTTACATCAATGAATAGGCATCTTAATAATAAACCTCTTTAGTTTTAACCTCATTCAAAACTTTCTCCTTATTGATATTTTCACTATACAAAGTGTCAATGTCAATCTAGATAAAGTCAAAATGGTGATAAAATATCAATAATTTTCTATCAATATTTTATTGTTTCACAACAAATACATAATTATGGTTCACAAATCACCTCGTAGGAAAAGGAAATGCATTTGCAACACCGAACACTTGCTAAAACAGATCACAGGAACTCCAAGACTATTGAAAAGTACCGAACTAAATAAAATACGGTTAAATCTCTTCACTGAGAGAAATTCAGATGGCACAGGGAATTTGGTTCTTCGTGGTAAAGATCTATACGATAGATATCAAATAAGGATCCAAGATAGCGATATAAGAGCCATTTGCTTGTACGTCAGAGAGCAACCGAGAAGAATAACTGTGGTAGATCTGTGCTACAACCAAATCACTGACGTTGGCTTCCACAAACTGGTTAAGAAGTTGCTTATCAAAGGAAGATCCAGTGTGATCAACTTGAACGTCATGAACAATAGACTGACGGAGAAGTCGGTTATGATTCTAGCTAACTATGCCAAGTTTCTGAAGCTGAAATATCTAAGGTTGAACGGGAATAATCTAGGGACTAAAGGGGGGGAGTATTTCGCCCAGTTCTTGATCAACAACAAGAGCGTTGAGTTCTGTGACATTGCTCAAAGTGGACAAACATTGACGAGTGTTGCTCCAATAATAACCGCACTAAGACTAGATCACGGGGCAAATACCACTCTGAAAGTGTTCGATTTCAGCAGAATCGATCCTCTGTTCAATCGGTATCAGTACGAAACGAAATGGCTTGCCTACCACATCGAATACTTGCTAGAACGCAATAGTAGTATCGTCGAATTGCATTTGCAGAAAAACGATTTCATAAGTCACGATATGGAGTACTTTGCTCGTGGTCTAAGACGCAATACGACTCTTTTGTATTTGGACTTGGGGTATAACCGTATCGGAGATTATGGGGCTGAGTTGCTAGCTAAATACCTAGCCGAAGGACCACAGCTTATCCTTTTGAATATTGCCGGAAATGAGATTAAAGACACAGGTGCCAGAGCTATAAGTTTTGGGATGCCATATTCAAAAATCAGGGCGTTAGATATAGGTAATAACAAGCTGACTGACAGAGGTGTTTTGGATATCTTAAATACGATTAAAAAGCCGTTTTTTCTAAGATTCTTGAACATCTGGGGTAATAAATTCGGGCATGTAACATGTGAGGTTATTGAGCGAATGATTCTAAGTGGAGTATTGTTTCAACATACAATTGACGTTAGGCTTTATAAGGTTGATAATGTTTTGTACGCTGCGTATTATCCTAATCCAGCTGATAGGAACAAACATTTGTATTACTGCGAAATGGACTTTGGTTATGCCCAACCAATCTGCCATATAAAGAGGAATGAAATACCCATAAAGAAAACAGTGAAGGTGGATTGCAAGCAACGCCATAAGTTAGATAAGACGGACAGGAGTAGGTTTTGAATGTTCATTTACAATATTTTGGTATGGTTAATTATGTGTTCGCTAATAAAATGTTTGTTCTTGGTTTACCCTCGATGACAAAGAAGTAATTTTTATTTGCACTAAGTAACCTATGCCTACATAAGGCTTACCCTTGTCTGGTACGCGGGGCTCTGCCAGGCTCGAGTATATTTCCCTAGCTTCTCGTGGGAACGCAATGGTCTCAATTAATTTTAACACCCAATTAGGCGGCGGTGCGGTTCGCAACCCATCACGTCTCGTTTCCAACGGGGGCGGAAAGCGGGCTGAGGAAAGCCGCTTTGCTACTTTGAATGTTAGAGGGGGATTGAATGTTAAATTAAATGAAGTATGTCAGATGATGGATGACAGGAGAATTGATGTTCTGTGCGTGAATGAAACGAAGCGAAAGGAATGTGACACCACAAAGCATGGACCCTACACAGCGTATTGGTCTGGTGTACCCAGCGCCAAAAGAGGCTGCCAGGGTGTTGGTGTCATTTTGTCTGCGCGGATGAATGATTGTATGATTGAGTATGAATGTGTGACCCCTAGACTCCTCTGGATTAGGTTAAAAGTAGGGCTTACCCGAATTTTTGTCCTAGGTGTGTATGCACCTACGGATTTGGGTGTAAGCGGGTCTACGATAGCCAAAAAGGAAAGAGAGGAGTTCTGGGATAGCATGAGAGAAGTTTTAAAGAAGTGTAAGGATAATGAAAGAATTATCATGTTGGGCGACTTTAATGGATGGGTAGGTGTGAAGCGTGATGGGTATGAAAGGGTTTTAGGCACGTTTGGTGATGAGAGAATAAATGAAAATGGTAAAAGTTTGCTTGAGGTATGTTTGGAATGGAATCTTTTAGTAGCGAACACAATGTTTGCTCATAAAAGAATCCATATGTATACAAGGGATGAATGTGGCATAAGAAGTATGATTGATTTTGTGATCGTAGACGAAAGACTGAAAGGGCAAGTTCTGGATACAAGGGCGTACCGCGGTGTCGGTATTGATACAGACCACTTCCTGGTGATGTCCAGGATAAGTGGTCTTTTCAAACGATGGCGACATAGGACAGCGGAACCCAGAACTAATCTAGAACGCGTGAAAGTAGAAAATTTGCAAGAGGAAAGAGTAAAAGAAGAATACGTTAAAAGGTTGAAAGAACGATTTGTTAATGTGGATAAGGAATGTGAGATAGAAAGTTTTTGGAAGACTTTTAAGGAAGGTGTAGTGAATGTTGCAATTGACGTATGTGGTGTCTGTAAGAGAAGAAAAGGAAGAATGCAGAAGAAAGAGTGGGTGGATAAGGAAGTGCAAAAGGTTGTAGGTAATAAGAAGAAAGCATGGCTGGATTGGTTAGCAACCAAGGCTAACCAAAGAGTACAAAAGGCGACATTAGAGGATGTGGATAAGGCAAGAAAGGTTTATAAAAATATGAAAGGGCTAGTGAAAAATGTGATCAGTACGAAGAAAGAAGAGCAAAAGGATGAGTTTGATAGAAGACTCTCTGATAGTAGACAATATTGAATTGTTTTGGAAATCGATTAGATTAGCTCGAGGGAAAACATCAAACTCGGAGCTATCTAAAATCAGAAGTAAGGATGGGAATATTATAAAAGGAGAAGAATGTGTGCTGAGAAGATGGAAGGAATATTTTGAAAGTCTTTTTGAAAGACAAGACGGCCTAGCACAAATGCAAGCACCTCCTCTTGAAGTGAACGAGAGTGAGCATGAAAGCGATATTAGTATGGAAGAGATTATGAAAGCATTGAAAAGTATGAAATCAGGTAAAGCTGCGGGATATGACAGGGTTTCCGTCGAAATGCTGAAGGCTGGACAGGGAGTAGTAGCAAGTCAGTTGTACTGCCTTTTCAACTTGTGCTAGAGGAACGGTCGGGTACCGGGAGACTGGTGCAAGGCTGTGATCGTGCCGTTGTACAAGGGAAAAGGGTCACAACAAGACTGTGTAAGTTACCGTGGAATAAGCCTCCTCAGTGTTGCCGGCAAACTGTATGCTAAAGTGATGATTGAAAGAGTAATGTTAGAAACAGATGACAGAATATGGGATGTACAAGCGGGATTTAGGAAGGGAATGGGATGTACGGATCAGGTCTTTTTCTTACGATGCATTACGGAAAGATATTTGGCAACAAACCAAAAAGTCTTTTGTGCATTCGTAGATTTGGAAAAGGCCTATGATAAAGTGGTGAGGAATGAGTTGTGGTCGGCATTAGCTGTGCATGGGGTGAGCAGTAAGCTGATACGGGCATTGAATTCCCTCTATAAGGATTCTAGTGCTTGTGTCAGGATGAACGGAGCGTACACTGATTGGTTTAATATCCAAAAGGGTGTTAGACAGGGATGTGTAGCGTCTCCGTGGCTGTTCAACCTTTTCATGGATAATTGTCTGACAGATCTGAAAGAGATTTTGGCCTAAGAATGAATGAGATACGCGTCAAATGTCTTCTTTACGCCGATGATCAAGTATTACTTGCATCGACGGCTAAGGATTTGCAAGCGATGGTGACTATTATGAATGAAGCTTTGGAAAGAAAGGGAATGAAAGTGAATACAAAAAAGACGAAAATTATGGTGTTTGAAAAGGAAGAGAGCATGACAGAAGTATGTATTCGGATAGGTGGTAATGAACTGGAGCAAGTGAATGAGTTTGTATACTTGGGGTCGGTGTTTACTAAGGACGAAAAGTATGAAAGTGATATTGAAAGGAGAGTAAATGCTGGTAACAGGTGAATGGTGCGCTGCACGCCTTTGTGAATAGCCAGAAGATTTCTATGAAAGCTCGTCTGGCTGTGCATAGAGGGGTGTTGGTTCCAACACTCATGTACGGAAGTGAAAGTTGGGTATGGCAGAAAAATCATGAAAGTAGAATAAATGCAGTAGAAATGAGAGCGCTAAGAAGTATGTTAGGAGTGAAATTGAGTGACAGGATAAGAAATAGTGTGATAAGAGAACGTTGTGGTGTGAAAGAAGATATTGTCACACGGATTGAGAAAGGGATGCTTAGATGGTTTGGGCATGTAGAGAGGATGAATGAGAGAAGAATGACTAGACAGATCTACAAGACGAGTGTGAAAGGGAACGTTGGAAGAAGAAGGCCTAGACGAACTTATCAAGATCAAATCGGGGATGTTCTGAAGAAAGGTCAAGTCAAGAGTACTCGAAACCGACGAGCATGCATGAAAAGATTGATGAATGTGGAAGAAGCGAAAGATGTATGCCAGGATCGTAGTAAGTGGAAGGCCTTGGTCTCTGCCTACGCCGTTGGGAAGGAGGCGTGATAATATGTATATATGTAAATTCGAATTTGTCGCTAACGCCAAAAGCCGTTGCTTTCAGCAATAATGTACAATACGAAAGAATGCCAGAATGAAAAGCAGTTAACAGTGATTAAATAAATACTAGAGGTAATTTGCTATAATAATACTGTTCTCGTTTATTAAGAATTTATTTTGTTTAGACGTAATAAATTTAAATCAATTGGGGGCAGCACTTAGCTCTAGATAGTACTTAGTTAATGTAACTAAAATACCGGAACTTTCTACCCAGGATTCCATTCTGCAAGACCCTGGGCATCAGGGTGACGGTAACAGTGTTCACCGCTGCGGCATCACAAGCGGTGGCTAAGAAGGCCGGCTTCGTGGATCTGTACGAGATCAGCTATGAAGAGCTGGGGAAGAAAGGGTTCCTGTTCCCAGGAGTTGAGGAGGACACTAAATTTTCTAAACTTATGGCGCTTGTTATTGAGTAATTTAACTTAATATTTTATTTTCATCCAGACGATGATAGCCATTTTGAATCTTTCGTGCAGTTAAGTTTGGCTGTTTAGGGATAACAGGGCAAAAAATTTAGTGATTTAAAAGGAACATTTAGAAACAAGTTACAATCATGAATAATGTGATTTCGATGGGTTTTCGAAAAAGTGAAACTTTGGAGTTTCCATGAATTTAAAGGAAAAGGTACAGACACTATTTCAGAATAATTAATAATGTAAGGAATGTGTTATTTCCTAATAAAAACTGTTTTATTTACTTTATTTGATATTTTAGCAACTTAATTGCACTTTTTCAAGTTTATATACTGATGTTTTATTTAGTTTTTATTATCTTAGAGCCAAGGATGGACCCCAGTCTGTGCAGTGTATGGGCTGATTCTTATCAGCCTCACAGATCTGACGTATCGAGAGAATGAATCGAAATCAACGTAGTACCTATTATTTATTTACTGTGATATCAATGTACCTGTTATTGTTTTAGTATTTTTGCACTGTGTTAAGTAAATACTTATTAGTATGTTTATAGACACGAATGTAATAGGCTGTCTGTAGTCGCTATAAATACCTAACTGAAATGTATAACGCTTTTGTAAAGCAATACTTAAGTACCTATTATACAAATTGTTAATCAAAAATGTCTATTATTTATTTGAAATGAGTACCTACCCATCCTATTGTACAACCTGACAACCAGTAAACAGTACCATTGCTAATGGATGTAGGTCCTACCAGTATCTGATTCAGAGGAGGGAAGAGAGAGAATATGCCTTGACCACCCCTAACCGCCCCCCCTTCCCCCAAAGCATCTGAAATAATCTGAATCCTCCTATGACAAATCAAATTTCAGTAACATACTAAACTAGAGGGATTAATAGGTAAGTACTTTCTTGTTAAACATGTTGAAACTTAGACTCTCAACCAGGTATAACCCTCCCAAGTCAAGATCCTGAAACCGCCGCTGCAGTGAAACAATCGTCAGTACATGGGTACATACAGGATGAAATTTTAACCACTTTCCAAATTTTAATATATCAATCTACGAGACAAAAAATAAAAGACGTATTTTTTCTTTTGGTATAGCCCAGTACAAAAATGTCAAGATAAAGCACTTAGAAAATGTCCGCAAAAAATCTAAAATTTTGGATACGGCCGCCTAGCAACACTTTTTTTACGCGATTCACATTTCATTCATTCATTACGATACTATTCATATGTTTTTGATTTTCCTTTTACATCTTAACAAGCCTAGGACCGTCAAAAATGAAAACTATATTGCGAAAAATATTTTCGGGTGAAAGTTTGATTTACAGTTTTTACTTCATAAATGGGCTATAAATATGATACTGAACGCCTATAAAAATTTTGGAAAGTGGTTAAAATTTCAGCCTGTATAAGATTTTTAAGACTTCTTTCATTCTTAACTAAACCTGTGAGGCTGTGAGTAATGTGAAGTCACAGTAAAGTTTGAACTCTCATGGTAAATTAGTTATATTTTTATTGTATCCTTTAAGGATAGCCATATGTCAATAGATTAGGTACATAGGTGGGGTGGTCTACCTACTATTATATACATATAGGGGTTCGATTACCGGTCGTCTCAATTTACCAGACTACTTACCCTTGGAGTAATAAGTTGTAGACTTTACTATTTAGCTAAATGGTAAAGTACCGCGCCCGGTAGGTATGCGAGGAAATGCGGGTTTGAGTCCCGCCTGAGACATAATTTTTCAGGTTTATATACCTATATACTGATATTGTAATTGTAATTAAATTGCTAAAGTGTATTCGAATATAGTCATTTCGGTAAGAGGTACTGCTACTTTAGTATTATCTTATCTGTGGTAAGAGTTAGCAATATTTCTTTCCTTAAGGAGTTAGTCATTTCAAAATTTCTACCATTTATGTAGGTACCTTGTTATTATGAGTTTCCGATATTTCGGCACTGTTGCAAGCGCCTTGATCGCGGAAGAAGAAGTTCCACCGCATGGCAAGCAAGGAACATAACAAGGTAGAACTCGAAATAACTAACTCTTACGATAGTGACCGTGAAGGTTTCAATCAGTAAACTCGGTAAGAAGTATTAAGTCGTGGGCAATAAATAATAAATGATATGCGTCAAATGAAAACAATTTTTTCCAAGTTGAGCAAGATGAATGCGACTTAGTGTTCCAAGATGGCTACAGATCTGCCACCTAGTAGCCGAGGAGAGCACTACTAAGTCGGAATATAGCTCCATCTACAGTGAAGTTTGAAATTAAAAGTTTTTCTTCACGCACGCACACACTTGCTTTCATGCACTTTAAGCAGAATAAGTCTTTAAGTACCTAGCTTTGAGGCAAAGCCATAGATTTATTGTATTGTGTGCGACAATTAAAAATGAAGTAAAATATCTACAATAAAATTACATTTATTACAGATTTATTTGAAACACATTATTAGATTTATTAAATAACAGGGTGTTTAAAATTGTACATGGCAACAAAAAGAATCAAGATGGCGTTGAGTGTTTCCCGGCCCTTGTCAAACGGTTGTTGACTCTTGTGGGTGTATCTCTTTCTTTCATCAAATTAATTAATAAAAATAATTAGAAAATAAGATAAACCAATTAAGCCTTATACGTCGTGAATAGTGACTAAAAGTGTTGTTTTTCCTTCGATTTCTGTGTTTTAGAAAGTTATCCTAGCAATATGGGCTACGGAAATACAGTTCAAAGTTACATTGATTTGTAAAATTGTTTATTATTCGATATCCTGTTTGGATACCGTGTTGCTGTGGTTTCGATCGGTTTTTCCACAATATCCTGTGATTATAGGCTACGATTTGTGCAGTACAGTTGTGTGATTTAAAAAGTTTTCGTAGTTTTTGTTGTGACGTGTGACAAAATGTTGAACATGGATTTGCTTCGGCGTGGCCCCTGCCCCCTACATTGAAGGTATGTATAAATAAAAATCTATTTTAGTATGTAAACATTGTATAGTAAACGATTTGGTAGTTTTTCTGGGGTCCTTTGAATGGCCTGATAAGTATTTTTGCGTCACTTTATTCATTGTAGCTACTATACAGAAATATTACTAAACCGATATTTACATTATAAATTAAGTAGCTTGAACGAGTTCATAATTACAAGGATCTCCTTAATTTTATTTTATTTTCTTCCATTATTGTTAATATTTACTTGTGTGATTTGCAAGCAACATCACTATATTTATTCTTAATGTTTCATCTCAATGATTAAATAACAAATTTATTAAAATTTTAAGTACGCACATAATATACATATCTAGTTACAATTCAACTATTTCCAAATAGTTTTGTTAAATTTTCATTATTTTAAAAAGCCACTACAGAAACTTTCTTGTTTCAGTGTTACATGATTCCAAACTTAAAAATCCAAACTCAGCAATTGTTTCACACAGAGTTTAAATAAGAAAACTACTATTTCAAAAAGATCCTCAGGCTTACAGAGCAAAGACACATACATAATTATCCAGATATTATGGTATTTTATTCACTTGATCGTGAGTTATTCAAGACACAATTGAAATCAATTGTTATTGTGGCACCGCAGTGCCTCCTGGGGGTTGAGGGATTAATGGAAGATAGTAATTTATTAAACTTTATATTAATATCTTTTTTTAAGAAAGTACTTTTACCTAACTTTAGTCATTAGAATTGTTTTATTTGCCTTAGAAGGCTTTTCACTTTTGATTCCTTAAAATTAAAAAAAGTTCAGTTAGCTTGATGGTTTTATCTACAATAAGCAATCTCTTTGAGACAACCTTCATGTAGGGGACAATTAAAACAGAAGTATTATTCATACAGCTATGTTAGATGTGGTGATACAGGAACATATAAAAAATGACTTAAAAATACAGAAAAACTCGCGAATCTCTGCTTCATTTAATTTTCATAGGTTTAAGAGTACCACGAATCATGAGAAACATTGCTTTCTCAAAACCCAAAAACATCGATTAACATCACAGTGTATCTGTTTGACTGGTAACCATTAATTATCGTGTAAGATCTAGATTTTCACTTGTTCTCCTAAACTAAATTTACCCGATTTGCAAGCTAATTAAGATCTCTGTGCTACTAAGTACATCTGTTGTTGCTAAAGATACAAGTTTGAGTTAACAAAATCACCCTATTTAATAGTTTTTCTTGGCACTGGTCTTAAAATTTGTCATTCAACTTACCTAATCTTATATTTTTATTAGATTTAATTCATTTGTTTCTTTACATGTCTCTACATGGTGTACACCCTGAAACAAGCCTTATTATAAATGCACAAATAACTCTCATCTGTCAGTATTGAAGAAATTTGGTCCAATGATAAATTAGATCTTGAGAAAGAACATAGTTTGTATCTCACTGCTGACCATAGCGGCACAGGTTTCCTCCCGCGCGTGTTATTCAAGCGGGCACAAAGATCAGTAAAATCAGTATTATTTGTGCAAATAGGCCCTTTTACACGTCCTAATATTTAATTAAACCTACCACTGCTTCAGTACTTAAAGTCTGAAGGAGCTAGTGCCTAGATGTAGCAGTGCAAGAAGTTCGGTCACTCTTTCTCTTTTCAGTCAGCCTTTTATTAAATAAATGTTTACAAACGATATTTATACAAATGCGATATAGATTAAAAATTTGGAAAGGTCACGTCATATGCTATTATATTCCCCACTGCTGCTGGGCTCAGGTTTCCGCCCGCGCGATATCCTTACTTATAGGTAGAGACAACAGCAGGTCAACCTACCCAAAAAGTTAAAGGTCATTGAATTGATTTTCAGCTTTAAGTCCAACAGTTTGGGGTAGATTGTCTGTACATTATAAATGTGAATGTAATGTAAGTTTGTTTGTTCCGCTTTCACGCGAAAACTACTTAACCGATCATCATTAAACTTTGTGCATATATTCTTGGAGGTATTAGAAGTAACATAGGCTTGTTGGTATCCCACTGTTGGGCGCAAGTTTCCGCACGCGCGATTAAAGTGTAGTTCACGCGGGCAGAGCTGCGCGCGAATATCTATCCCTTCTAGCGTGGGTTATTCTAGACACAATTAAAATCAATTATTGTTATCGTAAAAGCCGGCTGTCGCGCGGGGTTCGAAGCGCTACCATATAGTTCCACGGGCAGAGCCACAGGCATTAGCTAGTGATCGGCCTCAGACTGGGCCAGCTTTAAACGTATTTGAACCGATGACGCAGCCCAGTTAGAATGCTTTCTTTAATGTACAGTAGGTACTAATTGCCCCCAATTAATGTGCGAGTAGATAAACCCTTCGGTTAATCTAGCAGTTAACAAACACGAATGATAAACGCAAAACAAGTGATACAGTTTACGAATGATATGAGAGAGTTGACTGGCAAAACTAGAGATATCTGAAGGGGAAAATGTTCTTTTCTTGTTGTCTTGAATTTACGCGAATTCCATATATATTAATATATGAAAGATAATATTTACGGATTTGATTCGCGTTTAGGGTTTTTTCCCGATCCCGTCGTTTCAAACACTACAGCTTTGACCTTGAAATACTGATGAACGCTTTTTTTAAATCCGTAAATATATATTCGTGTCTGTAAAACCGTGGAAATGTACATCCAAAATTACAGATGAGATAAAACTTTAGAAGGATAGACAGGACAATACTTTTTTATATTGCACACCAAAAAAAAAAAAGATACAGGCAATGTAACGGAAAAGTGTACAACTTGGGAGGTCTTATTGCCAAAAGCGATTTCTATCAGACAACCTACATACAAATATTGAATCTATACTAATATTATAAAGCTGAAGAGTTTGTTTGTGTGTTTGTTTGTTTGTTTGAACGCGCTAATCTCAGGAAGTACTGGTTCGATTTGAAAAATTCTTTTTGTGTTGGATAGTCCATTTATCGGGGAAGGCTTTAGGCTATATAACATCACGCTGCGACCAATAGGAGCGAAGCATGAGTGAAAAATGTTGCAAAAATAGTCGCGATCATAATAATAGAAATTGACGCGAACGTAGTCGCGGGCAACAGCTAGTGCTGTAATAAAAATAAAACATGTTCTATGCAAACCTTTGATAGTTTTAAATACTTTCTCGTATTTATTGAAAAAAAATAACTATGAAAATATTATGAATTACAGATTACAAATAGGTAATATATTACCAACCACTATAAACGCAAAAAGATCTTTTCAAAAGGCGAAAAAATTTTTTTTTAACTGGTATAAAAGTTTAACGACGACTTAAAATAATAAAATTACATACCTACGTAACATTGAACGGTGATGAGTGATGGATGACGCAGTGTGAAATATTTTTATTCGTACTTCTTTTTTAAGTAGTATTTAGTGTAAAACTAATTATAAAGGTAAGAAAAATAACAAAAAGTGGTCGCCCAACGTGGGGCTCGAACCCACGACCCTGAGATTAAGAGTCTCATGCTCTACCGACTGAGCTAGCCGGGCTGTGAGCGTTGGATCGAAATTGCGTATCATAATCTACTCGGTCCGGTTGGCGTTGCAAGCTTTGTGAACGTGCTATTTTAAACCTTATCTTGTACGATATAGATAATATAGCGAACTTTGTTATCCGTGGTTTGACTTAATTCGTATTTATTATCGTCACAAAATAAATGCGAAAATAACACAAAATAAATATATAAATTAGACTTAGACAAAGGACAATAATTTACATAGTCTATTCGTGTCCCAGTGCTGGGAACAGGTTTCCGCCCTCGCGATATAAGGTGTAGTTTACGCGGGCATAGCCGAGGGAGAAAAATAGTTCAGAATCGATTTCCAATTTTCGAACTCGGTTAATTATTCTGGTTTAATAAAATGCTTGACCTACTTAAAAAAAAGAGGTTCTCACAATTATTCCAAGACCTATTTGAAAAAGTAGTTTTTCTTGAAATGTTATATTATTACCTATGTACTTTTCAAGTTTTCCGATGGTCATCAGATCAGGATCTGATGATGTGATCCTGGGAAAGTCAAAGGAAGGAATGGCACAATTGTTTTTTTTCTTTTTTTAGTTATTAGATGTTTTTCGAAGGCGGTTTTTTCCATTTGCTCAATGTTCACGAAAGTGTCACCAGGCGTTTCTCCAGTTTCTACCGCTTCGGTATTGCTATCACGACTGCGCACACGCATCGAAAGTCACGCGTGGACAGAATACTACGCATGTGTGACGTTAATTAGTGTAGAATGGACATCTGTTTAGTTTTGTATTTGGTGTTAATTATGAAGAGATGTTTAGCAAATTTAAGCCTAGAGTACACTGGGTTGTTTTTTTTTTCATATAATTTTCATCATGTAGGTAGGTAGGTACCTATATGGTATTATTTCAATCTGTATAATTATTTAATCCCTCGATCGTGAGTTATGTTATTCCAGACACAATTGAAATCAATTGTTATCGTGGCACCCGAGTGCCTCCTGGGGGTTGAGGGATTAATCGGTCTACCCGTTGTCCATGGCTTTATATTTCTGTCTTTATACCTTGATTAGGGGGCGTCCATAAATTACGTGAGATGTTTAAGGGGGGAGGGGGTCGAGTCAAATCTCATCAAATCTTACGTTGGAGAGAGGGGGGGTCTCGGCAAATATCACGCAATTTTTTTTCTGATTGAAACAAAAAAAAATTATACTATTATGGTCCATTTAATCCAGATTGTACATAAACATGCTTAAGATTTAATCTTAAGCGTAATCGTAATACGATTAAGATTCACTAATTCGTTCGAAAGAAAATAATTTCATTCAAGTTTACGTAAGAAACCCACATTTTGAAAAATCTCACGTGAGATTGGAGGATGGGGGAGGGGGTTGAACAAAATCTCACGATATCTCACCAGGGGGGGAGAGAGGGACAGAAAATTAAAAAAAACACTTCACGTAATTTATGGACGCCCCCTATATGCACAATAAATAAGTAAATCGTCACAATTTTATTTTTTACGGTGATTATGCCAGTTCCCATCATTGCAGTGGTAACTTGAATTCAATGATGGAGGCCTTTTCCCTGCAGTGGGATGATTATAGGCTGTTACTATACTAGGTATACCATAATTAACAAAGACCCGGGAATACCGGGAATATTTCCGTCGGGTACCGGTTCTGTCTATTCATTCTGGTACAGGGGAATACCTACCCGTATTTTTGGAACCGGGATTCCCCGGGTGCATGCCCTACCCATAACCCAAGCTACTTAATAGTAGCTTAATTTGGAACTGGATGGCTGTGTGTGGCCTAGTGTGGCATGTCTTAAAAAAACGCTATAACCGGGAGTGAGATATAGCTACCTACTTATCTAGCCGGTTCCCACGCGGACGGAGTCGCGGGCTGTACGCTAGTTTATGGACAGTGGTCATGTTGTATCCGTTTCCGACCGCAGTCTGTGGTTGGATAATGTCAGAATATATCAGATTACCCTGCGTCTGTATGGCTAAAGAGTTTCTTAACTTATTGTTTTATTAGATGATTTTATTATTGAAGTAAGCAAATTGACTCTTAATTCGAGTGATTCCAATGATTTTTCTTAACTTATTAACTTAAGCTTATAGTAGTAGGAGTTTCCGCTCTTCCCGGAATGCTAAAAGATATAAAAAATATACAATAGAATAGAATAGAATAGAATATTTTTTATTTCGCAAGAATGTGGTACACCACAAAGATCTTACATACACAATTACAGGACACATTCACCCAGTTTGGGCATGCAAAATATGAAATCAATTAAATTCAAATAAAAAATTACAATATCATAATCAAAATAAATTCATTAGATTTAAATAATTAGTCAAACTTGTATAAAATTAAAATCGAAAGCTAGTAATGTTGAATATTTATCCAAAACTAAACCAATTGCAATTAAATCAATTACACAATTTACAATTTACAATGTAAATGTCATTTATAAATGTCAAATAATGTCAAATCTCAATAATGTCAAATCTTATCATTACCGTCACACATATTTCATTTAAAGTCAAAATACTCCCTCATACTATAAAAACAATTTTTGATTAGCCACTTTTTAAGTTTCTGTTTAAATTGATTAAAGTCAAGCATTTTAACAATAATTGTATTATGCCTAATATTTTGTTTGTTTAACAAAATATTAGGCATAATACAATTATTTTAACAATAATTGTATTATGCCTAATATTTTGTTTGTTTAAAAAATATAATCAGATAATTATGCCTGTAATCCATCATACTCATAATCCTTTTAAACACGTCTTAAATCCGTTAAAATATTTAATAGCTCTTGCCCGCGACTTCGAACGCTTGGAATATTAATTACAAAAGTATTTATTAAAATTATCCCACGGGATCTGTACCTTTTCCCGAGACAAAAAGTAGCATATTATTATGTCTCTTAAGTTCTAACACCGCGGAAGTCATATTTTGACCAAATAACGTTACGCATATTATCAAATACATCCAATTACAAAATAGGATTAGTTCCTATTTTTAAAATTTGATGTGTTTGCGTGAATGGCATAGTACTTTTATTCGTATACCTATATTCAATAAACTTAACTCTGTAAGGTCAAAATAAATTACTTTTTTTGCTCTCCTGAAAAGTTGCGTATTTTGACATCCGCGGTGTTAGAACTCAAGCGACGAGTCAGTTGACTTTTTAATCACCGTCAAATTTTTTTATAAAATCAGTTTTATTTCTGCAAATAGGCCCCAGGAGGCGCTTTTACACGTCCCAATATTTAAACCTACCACTGCTTCGGGACATAGCCGTTAAGTATCGTATTTAGAGCCCATTTATGAAGTAAAAAATCAGCAGCATAGTATTAAATTTTTACGGTCCTAAGCCTGTGAAGGTATAAAGGGAAAAACTAAAGATTTATGAATAGTATCCTAATGAAAGAATGAGATGCGAATCGCGTTAAAAAAGTGTTGGGAGGAGGCCGTATCAAAAGTTTTAGATTTTTTTTTGTCGAAAATTTTCAAAGTACTTTATCTTGACATTTTTGTACTGGGCTATTAATATCAAAAGAAAAAATACGTTATTTGTATTTTGTCCCGTAGATTGTTCTATTAAAATTTGGAAGGTGGTTTAAATTTCATCCTGTGTATGTCATTCCAGCCAATAAACTAACACCGTGCCAAATTTCATTCGGATCCGTTGAGTCGTTTTAGCGTGAAAGTGCAACAAACAACCGGACTTCCATACTCTCAAACTTTCACGTTTTAATACTATGTAGGATTTAAATACAGTTTTTGTTTCCTACTCATTTGCAAATGACCTTATTCAAGCTAACCCTTGGCACCAAGGGCAGCTGGCTTCAGAGGTCGTTGTGACTCATCGATGACGTGATCTGTGCTTTCACTCTGAATAATTGTATGGTTTTTAGGGTTCCGTACTCAAAGGGGAAAAACGGAACCCTATAACTAAGACTTCGCTGTCTGTCCATCTGGCTGTCACCAGTGGGTCTAGCACGAAAAACTATCGAATTCGAATCGTTTGCGTGTTCGTATCGCCATCGAAATATTTAGTATGAAAACTTAACAGCGCTCGCGCGGTCAAAACGAGAACTACAAAACAAAGCATGAACTTTGTGTCGTTTGCTTTCGATACGCAAACGATTCGACGTCGATAGTTTTTTGTGCTAGACCCACTGGCTGTATCTCACTCAAGAGCCGCGATAGCTAGACAGTTAAAATTTTCCCAAATTATGTAGATAGATAGATAGATAATTATTTTATTGCACATAACAAAGGTAACATAGATTACAATGTGACACATATGTACAATAAGGCGGTCTTATTGCTAAAAGCAATCTCTACCAGACAACCTTTGGGTAGAAAAGGAAAACTTTCTGTTATGCCGCTATAACGACAAAAGCGAAACACTCACAGGATCACTTTGCTTAGGCACGAGCCATGGGGGCCACCGGTGAGAGTCGCTTTAATTTCATTAGTTTTAAATCATAAACAGACTAATGTTTGATTTAATATCAATTTTAATATAATTTATTACTATGAGTTAACGACATAATAAATAAATAAATATTTAAGACATGCCTCACTGGGCTTCACAGAGCCATCTAGTCCTAAATTAAGCTACTATTAAGTACCCTGTCGTATGGGGTACTAGACAACCGATAAACTTATATAAACACTTTTTTTTTTTGTAAATACATACTTATAATACATAGAAAACACCCAGACCAGTACAAACAGACATTTTCATGCACACAAATATTTGTACTGTGCGGGGATCGAACCCGTGACCCATGGCTCAGAAGCAGCGTTTACTACCGCTATCCAAATGGTCGACATAAAGCAATGTCCTTAATTTTTGTCAAAATATAAAATTCTATGTGGCCCATGCATACTCCAAGATAAGTGCCAACACAAGGTGTTAAAATATTAGTAAGCATCAATGATGGCGCCTCCGACTCTGAAGTGATCTTCAACAGTCGCTATGTAACTGAATTCCTCGAGATTCTCTTACCAGCAAGCTAGGCATGCGTCTGATATATCAAAACGAATCCAAAATCCGATTTCAAACACAAATCCATTCGAATCGATTTCTCAACAAAAAAATCCGATCTCAGAAATCGAACCGAACCAAACGCTAGCGAGATCTAATACCACCAAACGTACTGTGTGTGTGTGCGTATCCAAAACGTAAATCGGATTTGAAATTCGCACTATCTTTTTTACTCCGCTATGTTGCGATTGGTTAGGAAAGAGACAAAGCGAATTTTACTGATGCTCGAAATTGTGAAGAAATTCGCTTTGTCTCTTTCTAAACAATCGTAACAAAGCGGCGCGAATTTCGGAAGTCCCATTTCGGTTTGTTGAATGCACATCTGAAATCGGATTTCTCAAAACGGATTTTGAAATCTGTAATCGGATATATATCCGTTCGCGTTCACAACCAAAAACGCCCAAGTCTACAGCAAGCAAATAACACGAATACCACCCTAAGCACGCCAGGGAAGAGTCCGTGCTATTCGTATCCCCCCCCCCCCCCACGCCACCTTGACCCATATCGGGGCGGGCGAGTCGCAATGCGACAGCAGAATATACTGCTGACATCCCGACAGACACACAGCGGTCTATTTCCTAAGTAGCTGACAAAACCGCTGAAAAATTCTATAAAATTAGTATTTCAACTAGAAAAATTATATCAACTCTCAACACTCAAGCGGTACTGGAAACTGGTTGGAGTTGCTTTCAGGAAAAAAACCTACCTAATTGCAATTGTAATATCACTATTTGAGAGGAATCACAAGGGCCGTTTTTTCCATACAAACATAGTCCCCTGTTTCCTCCCTGGATAATGCCAGTATAGAGCAATAATTTTTATTACAAAAATCTATGGCCACTATTGGCATGTTTATATGTTTTCCTTTTTTTCATAAATTAATTAATAAAAGAGATAATATGATCCCTTAAAAATCTGAAAAATTCGCCAGATTTTCCGCTGTTTTCAATCAAACATCCAGAAAACAAATTTGGCTAAATTTTAGGAAAAAAGCAAAATATACGAACACGGTCAAAGCCTTTCTTTAATTTTTAATGAAAAAAGTATTTAAATGGGTCTAGTTTTGAAAAAGGAATCGGGGGACTACGAATCGTTGATTTTGTGTATTTTAAGTAGGTATTTTCGGACCAAGATGCAGTTGTCTCTATCGCGCTCTGCGGGGGAGGCGTTCGGGACTGCGCGACAGCAATAGATTTTACAAATACCTATTTTTCAATCCTCTCGCTCTTAGTGTTCCCTCTTAAACTGAAAAATTTGGTCTCAGGCGAGACTTCAACCCGCGATTTCATGCATACCGGGCGCGGTAAACAAGCATGCACATGCTTGGAAAATTGACCCTGTGCGGTAGTGTCTCGCCGTGCCCGGTATGCATGAAGATGCGGGTTCGAGTCCCGAGTGAAACATAATTATTCAAGTTTAAGTACTGATATTACAGTTGCAATTAAGCTGCTAAATATATCAAATAAAGTATCTATAAAATTGTCAAGGATTCATTACATTACAGTGAGTCATGAAAATACCTGTAAAAGTTAATGCATTAGTAATTGTTATCAAGGTGCATCTATAAAAGTAAAAACCAAAAAATCTCAATGGTTATAGCGGTCGCGTGGGCGTCGTGTGTTCGAGTCACGTCTAAGGTAAGTACCTAGTCGAAATTGTTATTTAAAAATTGTATTTTCTATTAATACCAGCAAATAATCGCTTAGAAAACAGTTTCAAAAACTAATCAATAATCACTAGTTTTGGTACCGTATGGACCTATCACAATTCATAATTAAAAACTATTTTGGATGGGCAAGAAGTGGCAACCCTAAATTCAATTCGAACTATCCAGACGAAACTATAATAATAAAGGAAAGTTCTAAGAAAACAGATATTATCACTTTTCCTAGTAATAATTATACTCCCCAAATAAGGGGTGAGTCAGGATGTACTTAGTAGCAGTCTCCCATTATGGTGACGTCATCTGTCTATGGGGGAGCGGCGACTGTCTGCCGCCTAGTCTATGACTGTATTTAGTACTATGGTTCCTCACGAGGCTATGATATTATCGTAAAAAACTTTTTGTTTTAGGCGGTGTACGTACATGGATAAAATATAAAAATGTTAATAAATGACACCATCAAAACATTGTTTTGACCACAAAGTGAGTACATAACTATTTAAAGCACGTCTTACCCCCGTATTTATAAAGAAGTATTACTTATTGCTTAGGAAAGTCATAACTTAAAATGTTCATACCTAGTCCTTAAGTGAAAAAAATTGGTCACTATTAATAGTCATATTATTTGGCTGGAAATGCTAACTTTTGGTAGTTATAACTTCTAGTAATTTCTTGATTAGGGCATACAAATTGTCTCTCAAGTAATTACTTGTAGTCAAGTAATTACTTTTACTTGTTTATAAATACGGGGGTTAGTCTTGTTTTGTAGAAATTTAAAAACAACGTAGGACCACAAACACCCACGAAAAAAACACATTATTTCTACATCGTCCCGTCCTGGACCTCGGACCTGGGAACTCGGAGTAAGCAACGCCTCATCAAAACGAAAAAAAAAAAAATAGTTCGCAATTTGCTAACGAGTTGCATAAGTTGTATTCGCCCAACGTGGGGCTCGAACCCACGACCCTGAGATTAAGAGTCTCATGCTCTACCGACTGAGCTAGCCGGGCTGTGTGTGGTTAGTCGAAATTAACTGGAATTCATTAATTTAACGTCTATTTTCGCGCCAAAATTCAAACATACAAATTACAAGATTGTTCGAATTTTAAGTTTCTTTGGTAAAAAATAGTATTTTTTTATTAACGTTATTAAGTTTCTTTGCACTAACTTATTTTAAAAACCCTTAAATTACGGGTCTAAGCCCTGGCCAAGGTGACGTGGCTTAATAATTTAATTAATATTTTACTTAATACTTAAAAACCATTTTTATATTAGTTTTAAATTCACATGAAAGATAAATGGTAGAGTAAGGTATGATAAAAAGGGCCGTATCTAAATATAACTTTAAACCTTTAGAAATTTCGTATAATAGACTAGCTGTTGCCCGCGACTTCGTCCGCGTCAATTTCTGTTATTATGATCGCGATTATTTCTGCCACATTTTTCACTGATGCTTCGCTCCTATTGGTCGCAGCGTGATGTTATATAGCCTCAAGCCTTCCTCGATAAATGGACTATCCAACACAAAAATATTTTTTCAATTCGAACCAGTACTTCCCGAGATTAGCGCGTTCAAACAAATTGTTGCCAAAACGGTTGTACACAATTTGTTGCCCTACATTTTACTTCCGCCCCCTATCGTCCCGGTTAATTTCGCCAAACCTCATACAGCCCGGCTAGCTCAGTCGGTAGAGCATGAGACTCTTAATCTCAGGGTCGTGGGTTCGAGCCCCACGTTGGGCGAAAATATTTTTTATTTAGAATAAAATTTTTGCTAGGCTATGCTAAATTGTTTTTTTTTATTCATCCGACGA
This sequence comes from Anania crocealis, assembly GCA_949315895.1. Taxonomy (NCBI): domain Eukaryota; kingdom Metazoa; phylum Arthropoda; class Insecta; order Lepidoptera; family Crambidae; genus Anania; species Anania crocealis. Next base: position 1,837,401 of record OX438877.1, read on the forward strand.
AACAAAAGTTTCAAATCGATATATTTTTATTTTTAAACAAAGTATGACAGTGTGTGTGTGAAACAGTTGCTTAATTATTTTTTTGACCGCTAGTGATGATTTTTGTCATCTCGGCTGTCCAAAACCAAAACATAGCAAGGGTAATTTTTTGTGAAATACGTTTTCTTAAATCAATAATTATAAAATTTTGAGCTGCTTCTAAGGCAAAAGCAACTGTATTTTTATCTTAAACTAGCTGTTCCCCGCGACTTCGTCCGCGTCAATTTCCGTTATTATGATCGCGATTATTTTTGCAACATTTTTCACTCATGCTTTGCTCCTACTGGTTGCAGCGTGATGTTTTATAGCTTAAAGCCTTCGTCGATAAATGGACTATCCAACACAAAAATAATTTTTTAAATCGGACCAGTTCTTCCTGAGATTAGCGCGTTCAAACAAACAAACAAACAAACTCTTCAGCTTTATAATATTAGTATAGATAGAATCAGAGTTATGAACATGCCAAAACCTAAAAAACTAAAAAACTTATTAATCAGAAAGAGTTACTATAAGGCAGAAGAATTTTTGACAGACAATTTAAAATAACTTTGTATTTCTATGATATTCTTACATTGCTGTACCCTAATAGGGTTTGTACTTTAGCTCTGTGTATGTACATAGTTCTAAGTATACTTTTGCAATAAAATAAAATAATAGATAGTGCATGTCGTACTCACAGATTACAAAATCTAAAAACTAGCAAGTAACATTTCCAAGTACAAGTACCTACTAAATACGGTATATGCTAGGTTTTTGAATTTGTGAATTAAAGTTGCTGGGATTTTGTATTTGAAATTGGTCTTTTGCTTAGTTTTTAAACTTGGAATTGTATCGTACCTACTAGGTTTTTGGTAACGTACCTACTAGGTTTTTGGTAACGTACCTACTAGGTTTTTGGTAGAGTACCTAATAGGTTTTTGGTAACGTACCTACTAGGTTTTAGTAACGTACCTACTAGGTTTTTGGTAACGTACCTACTAGGTTTTTGGTAACGTACCTACTAGGTTTTAGTAACGTACCTACTAGGTTTTTGGTAACGTACCTACTAGGTTTTTGGTAACGTACCTACTAGGTTTTTGGTAACGTACCTACTAGGTTTTTGGTAACGTACCTACTAGGTTTTTGGTAGAGTACCTAATAGGTTTTTGGTAACGTACCTACTAGGTTTTAGTAACGTACCTACTAGGTTTTTGGTAACGTACCTACTAGGTTTTTGGTTCACAAAATTACTGACAGAAAAAGTTAATTAAATCGTGTCTTTAATAAATGATAAGTAGTAAGTCAGTGTGAAATAGGTGCGTGATACGGGGACAACTAATACGACTTTTTTGACATTAACTAAGGTTATAGCGGTGTAGTCCAGTTTTGATGAATCTTATTTTGTAAGAATAAGTTTGGGTACGATCTTGCTCGCGTAGTAGGTATGTAGGTATCAATTTTATAAACATTCAATAAATTAATTGAAACATTTTTTGATATCATCATCATCATCATCATCATCATATCAGCCTAACGACGCCCACTGCTGGGCATAGGCCTCCCCCAAGGATCTCCACAACGATCGGTCCTGTGCTCTCCGCATCCAGCGGCTTCCCGCTGTATTTTGATATCAGTAGTTATTAATCTCTGATTTCTAAAGCCCATTACTCCTATAAATAAATATAAAACCCGACGTTTCGGACCCTTTACAGTACGCTGTAAAGGGTTCGAAACGTCGGGTTAAATCAAAAAATAAACGCGTTCTAAATCCGTAAACTATCTTTCATTTCAATGTATAGTGTTCGCGTATACTCAAGAAAACAGTAAATATAAGATTTTTAAGCTATAAAATCAAAATTACAATTTCACAACACATATAATTCACTAGCTGTTCCTCGCGACTTCGTGCGCGTCAATTTCAGTTTTTAATACCGCGATTATTTTTGCAACATTTTTCACTGATGCTTCGCTCCTACTGGTCGCAGCGTGATGTTATATAGCCTAAAGCCTTCCTCGAGGCATGGACTATCCAACATAAAAAGAATTTTTCAATTCGAACCAGTACTTCCACAGATTAGCGCGTTCAAACAAACAAACAAACAAACAAACTCTTCAGCTTTATAATATTAGTATAGATGAACCTAGTAGATAAGTTTCCTTTCTTGGATTTCAATTCTAGACCTAAATCAGTATCTCTAAGTAGGTAGTCAATTCAAAAATTTAGAAAGAGGCCTTCTTACTAGGTTTTTGATATTGGTTTGGTATCATCAATATCTAGAAACATCTAAAAAAGTATTAGTAAGGCACATAAAACTTGTCCAAATGTACTTATGTTTAATTTAACTATTCCATAAAATAAAACAAGTCTTAATTATTCATAAGACATTAAAAAAAGCATGCAAAAGGAGTTGTATTCTAAATGGCACAAGAAAATGTTTAATGTCTTCTCCTGTAAAATTTAGTCAGATGCACAAGACTTGCTAGGCTTTGGTTTTGGACAGCCGATCTGTACATATATATATCCAAAAGCTATTTCAGCTTGATACGATAATTACAATCTTAGCAAATAAGGACTAAGGCATTTTAAAAATTAAGACTATTCTTCCAAAAAAATACCTAGTTATAAATAAATAAATAAATAAATGTGGACAACATCACATACATTGTTCTGATCCCAATTTGAATAACTATCTAAAGCATTCGTATTTTGGAAACCAGAAACAACGAAGGTACCACAAACACCCAGACCCGAGAAAATGTAGAAAAACACATTTTTATCTACATTGACCCGTCCGGGAATCGAACCCGGGACCTCGGAGCAGGCGACACCTTGAAAACCGGTGTGTACGCCACTCCGCCACGGAGGTCGTCTATAGTTATAAATCATCAGGTTTTTCAAGTTAAAATTATTTCTCTATTTTAAAGACGTCGCTTCGCGATAATAATAAATGAATTGGATAGTTTGTTTATTATGTATTTAAACGGCAGCCTTTTTCGGTTACGAACATTTTGGAAACCGGACTTGATAAATTCAACTAAGAAACAATGTTGTCTGTAGTCAGGTTTATCGAATTTATACCCCGAAAAGTTAAATAAATGCAACCCGGACGTGCTGGCCACTTTTCTCCGAATAGAAAAAGATGTCGCCGGCCGGTTTGAGACGTTTAAAATTTTAAATTAAGAACGGTCGCTTCCCGCCAAGTTCATTGTCGCTTACTCGCTTCCGTTAAGCTGTCAATTAAATCGGTGCGGCCGCGACGGGTAAAGGAATTTATTATTTCTACGTCCAATATATTATTGGCTTGTACTGATCGAATCACATGAGTCACTCATGACAGTATTATATTTTAAATTTAACAAGCATGGACTTCCTCCTTCCTTCGTTTCGCGGTTTTTAAATGTCGCGGCTACATAGATCGAAGTGTTTATACATGATGTTTGAAACCTTTCAGCTGCCTTTAATGTGAACTTACAGGCTTATAATTTGTATGCAATAAAAGGGTAATAAAAATCGACCTTTTTAATGTGTAAGAGTTAGTTGTTTTTTATGAATTTCGCGCGAAATATGATAATGCGCCATGATACCGGAAGAACTTTTGAATTTGTAAATGTGGGTGGGTGTACAGGCTGGGCCCTGTGGGTACTGGCCCTTGCTATCCGGATAACGAACGTCTGTAAAAAAAGTTTTAACACTTGTGTGATACTTTTTAGTTTTATAATTGCATAAGTTGATAAAAAAAACTATGCAATAGCTTTACCGCGGCAGTCTCTGAGTGCCACACGTCTTTTTTTAAACTATGTTATAAAAGCTAATTTATACCAAATCATTACTAAAAATTTTAAACTTTCGTAATTACAGTTAAAAGAAGTTACCTATTTGACAGATGAAGTAACGGCCAATAAACAAACATGACTTAAAATTACCCATTGAGTAAAAAATGGTTTTGTCATGTTGTCGTTGGCAAAATACTTACGACAGTTACATGAGGTTGGCACGGCGATTTGACCCCTATTTCACAGGCAATAAGAGCTGAGTCGGAGTGACTGTTCGTCGACAAAGGTCACAGTTTGGCCTGTAGCGGTATTCTAAACTTGAATGGCCTATTGAGATGATTTGAGCACATGACTCTTACGTACAGAAGACAATAGACATAGGTGCGATTTTGCAACAAACATTTATGGTCTGATGTGCAGGCTACTGTACTAGTCTTAAGTTTATCAACTGAAGAAAACAGAAGAAGTTTTAAACTCTACTCAGCGTTGTTAGTACGGTCAGGGGTAAGCTGAAAGATGCTGAGGAAAGGGCCATCTTGGAACCTTCTGCTAGTTTTACGCAAGTATGGCAAAGCCAACATGAAGGGTAATGATTTCAGACGTCATTTGCGACTAAACTACTGAGCCGATTTTGGTGAGTAAGTAACAGCCTATAATCATCCCACTGCAGGGAAAAGGCCTCCATCATTGAATTCAAGTTACCACAGCAATGATGGGTGTACTGGCATAATCACCACGCTTGCCAAATGCGGGTTGGTGATCACAAACCCGAGCAACGTTCGAAAATTCGAAACTTTTTTGTTGCCCGACCCGGGAATCGAACCTGGGACCCCGAGATCTTGGCCCGGTATTTAAACCACTAGACCAACGGGGCGATTGATTTTGGTGAATTAGGTGTCAATCGATTATACACAGGGTGACTTTGGAATCATTGCATTTTCAATCGGGTGACAGTTTTTCAAACTATTTATTAAAGTAAGTTTTCATTATGATGCTATATTAATTGAAAATTGGATTCCCTGAATAAAAAAAAACAATTTATTCTTTCAAACCGAGAACCAAGAAAAGGCGTTGTTGTCAATTGCAAGTACCTACGTACACCCGACAGCACATCGAGTTAAACAGTTGAACTGCAATAACAGCTTTTATTACGTAGGGCATAAAGGCGGTCTCAAGGTCAACATGTATAGTCTGATGTGCCGTCGCGTGTACAATAATCCCAACACAAAGAAAGGTACTTACACAAAAAATACCTCTAGCTGTGCCAATATGGCTTCCGCAGAATCGAATTTCACCCTCGCAAAGTTGCTATTTGGTTTTACATATAACACTCCCTTGTTCCGTTCTTAGTAATCCTGGACGAAGATTTGGGTGTCATCATCAACATCCTTAACACATATTCTGGGCATAGTCCTCTTCAAAAGTAGGAATTTGCCTAAAATAACCTAGATAAATCTAATTCAAAAGCGTTTCCAAACATCTCTGAAAAAGCTGAACCATGTTATTATTAACGCACCGTTGGTCTAGTGGTTTAAATACCGGGCTAAGATCTCGGGGTCCAAGATTCGATCCCCGGGTCGGGCAACAAAGTCTCGATTATTCGAACGTTGCTCGGGTTTGTGATCCCCAACCCGCATTTGGCAAGCGTGGTGATTACGCCAGTACCCATCATTGCTGTGGTAACTTGAATTCAATGATGGAGGCCTTTTCCCTGCAGTAGGATGATTATAATAGGCTGTTACGTTATGCTATTATATGACCACTAAACTGTACTTTTTCAAAAGCAAAAATACATAAATCGAACCTATACACTTCACAAAATCCGAATGAAGTTCACCGGTTTCCATATATTCGCTTATACAGTCATACATACAGACAGTCGCGGTCCGTAGCTAGACCTGATGCCTTACTCTGTAACACGAAGCTCGTATTTACGGATATATCTGTCCCTTTCAGATACCTTAAGACATCGGTATGAGTGATAGGGACAGATGGATTCGAAAATACGGACATTGTGTTGCGGAGTAAGGCCTCAGAACCAGTCGTCCGTCTGCTTTCTACTTGAGCCAATATCATTTATAACTTTAGGGCGACCATGGGTTGCTTTTTGATACGGACACGACTCGAAAATTTTCTTACCTGAATTTTATAAATAGATGTATATATCCGCGGTGAGCGCGGTGGAGAATCAGGTGAAAACTATAAAAACGGATTTTCAATGTGTTGTAAGCTAATTATCAACTGAATATTTGCTTACCCTATAAATAATCGTGAACGTGATCTGCGTGGTGGAAAGGCATAGACAACGATATCTCAGGTCAAGGTGTTTGTGATGCTCTCGTTGCTTATCCTTACTAATATAATAAATGCTATACGTGCTCTCCCCCAGTATGGTGCCCGTGGGATATTCACTAACCTGTCATTGTGCCTTTTTTCAAAATTATTGTTTAAGTAATTTCTGCGTAAAAGCGTTACAAACAATGTAAATGTAAATCAAAAGCGATGTATAAGCGATATTACGCTGTAATTTGTTGGAATTGTATTTAGTTCTTTCTAAATATGTAAACTGTAAAAGAGGCTGTTGAGGTTCCAAATAAAAAACAATTGATATCAAAAATAAGCTTCTTTTCAGTATCGCCTACGTTTATCTCAATGCATTATTTTACGGTTATTCCCTTCACAAAACTGTCATATCTCTATTTACTTGTTGATTTGAGAAAAATATATACGATTTGCATATAAAACCCGTACCATTTTGAATTCAGTTAAAAATTGCTATAATAATATGACCTTCCTTGGGTCTCAAAATATTATATTAGTAAAATTTTATAAAAACCAAATCGTATGAGCAGGAAAAGGTAACTTTCTGATAGACGGAAATACGACATACTTTGTTTATAATATAATTGAATAATAAATAATGAAAAAACAAAACCGTCCGATTGATTGTCAGTCCTTAAAAAATCTTCAATATACGAAAAGCGTGGTGCTACTATTAATTTATGAATGCCAGGTCAAAAACTCGTTTCGTACTCTCTTGCCTCGAGGTCACAGGGTCCCTCTTCGGAAGTCCGGTGCAATTAGCTAATTGCGGTAATTAAAAATTAAGACTATAATAAAGATGAGAAAAATATTTGGCTTTACCGTTTCGACAGGAAAAACTTTATTACGGTCGCACGGTCCGATTGTAACCTGCAACGATTTCCCAGATTTTTTTAAAATGAATTTTTGTAGCCTAGTATTTTGCCATCGGCCGATTTCCCTGAAAAATGTGTCTGTGTTGCCAGTTTTTGTTAATAACTAGCTGTTGCCCGTAACTTCGTCCGCGTCAATTTCTATTACATATTATGATCGCGACTATTTTTGCAACATTTTTCACTGATGTTTCGCTCCTGTTGGTCGCAGCTTGATGTTATATAGCCCTAAGCCTTTCTCGATAAATGGACTATCCAACACAAAAAGATTTTTTTAATTCGAACCAGTACTTCCTGAGATTAGCGCGTTCAAACAAACAAACAAACAAACAAACTCTTTAGCTTTATAATATTATAGTATAGTATAGATTGCAGGGGGTTATCTTTCGGACAAGAGTTCGTAAGTCGACTCGTACGTAACTGTGGTTGAGGTAATCGTGCGAGATTATCTGTATGAGAGAGATACTCGTACCTTATCTGTATATCAAATAATTATTTTTGCAGTTTTTATTGCGTAGAGATAAGGGACCGATAGCGTGGCTCGAAAATTGACCAAAAATTTTTTTTCATTCATTGACAGCAGTGATGTATTGGTTGCATCCACGACTACAAAACCAGTTATTTTGTGTCCAAACCGAGAGTTGTATAAAAAAACTGCTATAACTCATGTAGTGTGGGGCCGAAATACTTTTTAATATGTTCCAATATTTTAATCTATCACTAGATATAATCTATTTTTCTGCCGAGATCCTTTAGATAATAAATAATTTAAAGTGTAAATTAAGGTGTAGTGACCATAATAAAAGAACAATTAAGTGTTTAATTTATTTTTGTACGTGCCGTCCATTTTTTTAAATGATAGATCCTTTTTTTTTGGGAATTAATTATGTTTTTTTGTTCTTTCGGACATAGATTATAATCTGGTAGTTGTCTAATATTCCCACTGGGTGTGCAAATATGATCGTCTGTTTGGTATTCCCACTCTGTGTTAGTTAATGCTTCACGCTTTACGCAATGGACCTAGACTTTCGCTTAGTCTTCGGTATTGACCGACTTCCAAGAAATAATCTGCTATTGTGTTGATTTTTTGTTACAGAGATGATTGTATGAATTTTATGTAAGTTTGTATGTTTGTTGACAGTGAAATGACTTATTGTAGTGCAATTTTGTTTCGTGCGTGTGGTGTCGGTAGTACATTTAAATTTCTTTGGGTTTGGGTGAAATTCCTATGCGTGTCGTATGACGCGACTAAAGGAGTAAGTACTGCCAGAAGAACACGGGCGCAGCAGCGTGTCTTCTCTCATTGAGCAAAGCGCGATCGTCAACCCGTCTGCAAAGCGTGACGATTAAGGTACAAATACACTAGGGAACATTTTGTCCCGCAACATGACGCGCATACTCGATCTACGTGACGCTGCGAGGCTGCGACGTTGCATTGAGGCCCGCAACATGTCCCTCAACATTTTAAGGAGCATTTATGTGACGCGGGACATGTTGCCAGCTTCCGTTTAGCAGAGAGCGGACGCTGGCAACACGCAGGTAGTCGCTGAGTGTGGAGTTGTGGATACGAGCGCAACGTGTTTCTCAACTCTCAAAAAATACTGCAATTTAATCAAATACAAACTCTTAGTGGCAGAACGAAAAATATTACGGAAGATTCTGGGACCAACAAGAGGAGAAGATGGGGCATGGAGGCGGAGGTACAACCGAGAGATAGAAGAGCTAGTGTCTGAGCCGAACATCATCGGAGAAATAAAATCTTCCCGACTTCGCTGGCTAGGACATATGGAGAGGATGGGAGAGGATCGAGCCGCGAAGAGAGCTTATCTTGGTCAACCTTCCGGGCGCCGGCCGGTGGGACGCCAAAGATATCGCTGGAAGGATGAAGTCACCAAAGACCTGAAAGAGCTAGAATTGTCCGACTGGTCAGATTTGGCACAGAATAGGGAAGAATGGCGCACTTTAATGTCGGAGGCCAAGATCCACTTCGGGTCGCTGAGCCAGCGAAGTAAGTAAGTAAGTAAGTACTGCAATTTAATCGAGATCTACCAGAGTTAAGGATTGCTATGGAATACTTCAAATCGTGACTACAAATTTCAAAATCGAATGATGACATTCGTGTAAAATTTGTAAAATAATCCATCAGATAACCGAAGATCACTTAAAATATTGTCATTTTTGTCCCCGAGATTCTTTACGTCGTTGACGAGCGACATGTTCCGAAACATGTTGCTCTATTTGTCCCCTAGTGTATTCGGGGCTTTATTTCAAGATCTATATTTCATTTACAAAAAATTGTTTATGTTTATTTAGTATGCTGACCCGGGTCTTAAATTTATTTCACTTAAAACGAGGTGAATTTATTTAGGTCTAAATGATATTGCATACGGTGATGTTGAAGCAGGTTTTCATGCGACAATAAAAAGGTTTTTTTTTTTACGTGTATGACCTCTTAAGCTCGGTTTGAATGAATTTTTAATTCGGTGAGATGACCTCAACCGCACAATTAACGACAGGTCTAGTCAATTAGCCTTCTAGACTTTCAGTGATCAGCCAAATACCTGACGGATGCGATCTGCGCTGCAGGTGGCTTAGTATCTAAATAAATAAATAAATAAATAAATGTGGACAACATCACATACATTGTTCTGATCCCAATTTGAATAACTATTTAAAGCATTCGTATTTTGGAAACCAGAAACAACGAAGGTACCAAAGTATCTGAGGGTAGATAACTCAATATACTTTCTTATCGGCAATTATTTAGGTAGTGATCGATTGGGGCATCGTTTCTCAACATACATATGTTGACTATTTTTAAGATTCCGAAGTCAACAAGGAACCCTTTTATTTATTCAAAAACATCCCTTAATTTCTATCATATGCCTAATTTCTATTTTAATTTTAATTTCTATCATATGCCTAATTAAACTGGAATGTTAAAAAACTTTCGAGCACGACTAGTTTTGTTTCTTCAAGTTCGTCTGTCTGTCTGTCCGTCGGCCCGCTGTTAATCTCAGGTGGCTGATAATCCGCAAGACTAGATAGTTCAATCTACTTTCTTATCGGCAATTAATTATGTAGTGATCGATTGGGGCAACGTTTCTCAACATTTGTAATACTCTGATAGTACTCTTTTAGTCGCTTATAACACCACTTATAGTATTAGAATTGGTGCTGCTGTTATCTTTTAAAAAATTCAATTCTTTGAATGAAAATTCGACTTATTCGTCCCATTAAAAAGGTGGTACTGGTACTCGAACCCACAAAGCTTCGCTTGTTAGGCGCCTGCTCTTATCATTAATTATTCTCTTGTAAAACTGCCAAACGTGACATGGCAAAATAAACAGAAAGATTCGAAACATTGTAAACACAATAACACATCCCAACACAAGTTGATCTGCTGTGTCGTTTTTACAGTCAAAAAATGTTATTATAAAAAATATTTATATAAATACAATTTTGACTTTGAAACATGCAAGCAACTGGTCTCAGTTCCATGAGCCGGCAAAATAAAAATGATTTTAATCTGCTCATCATCATCATCTCAGATAAACGCGCGCACTGCTGATAAGCCTCTCCTAAGGGTGTCCACAACGTTACGTTTAATCTTCTAAACAAACAAATTAATTGACTGTACCTCGTTTTTATACGAGAATTTAGTTTTTTTTTAATAAATAATGGGCTTGCTTTGACTACATTACATTAACCATACGGTTAAAAAGAAGCCTAAGATGGAGCGAGCTTACCCAGAGGTACTGGTTCTGACACACACCAGCGGAACACAGAAAAACTGTTTGGCGCTGGACTCCGGCAGGAGGGTGGTAGCATCCAGGCGGCCTCTCACGAAGCCTACCACCGCAGAGGGATCTGTTAGCCGTCATCATTGGTTGGAAAACCAAAGATGCCGTTGCCCAGGGTGGACCACTAGGAGGTAGATCCCACCACCCCAAAATCTATTAGATCCATGATCAGTATGATCACGTAAGAACTTCTAACAAATTTCAGCTATCTTCATTTGCTGAATGGTGGACAAAAGAAAACAATTTGAGAAACGCTATCGTATCAGATTTTCCAACTAATACGCGTAGAAACGCTAAACTCATGGGGGAACGGGTTTTACTATTTTACGAGTATTCTAGCCAGGTTTCACTCACGGGTAATAGGGTTGTCGACTCTTCTATTACCATATTTCTTATGAAATAGTTAAAAAAAAACAACGTCGTATGTCCACGTGGACTTTGGAATTGGGTTAAGAAAAAATCGTATGACATTGATAAAAAACAACGATTATTCAAAGTCAACAACACTGTTATCTAAGAATAGTTTTCCCCGCGACTTCATCAGTGTGGATTTTGGAATTGGGTTTAGCAAAAATTTGTGCGTGTTTAAAAAATAAATATGGTAACCAAAGGTCATCGATCCATATATAAGTTTATGTCATGCTGTATATCTATACGTTTTTTTTTATAATCAATGGGCTTGCTCTTGACTACATACTTAACACGACTGTTAAGAAGAAGCCTAAGATGGAGCGAGCTTACCCAGAAGCAGCCTATTCTCTCTTTAAAATTTTTAGGGTTATAATTTTTCTGGAAATCAGACGCTGGCAGGGCATTCCACTCCTTGGCGGTGTGCATCACAAAAGAAGAGGAAAAGCTCTTGATATAGTTTGTACTAAAAGCACATTTAGTTGGGACATATTGTTAACGCTGTGTAAGTGTCTCGTTTTTTTTATTGCCTAAATCAATGAATTTCGCGAACTTTGCCACATGAAAAAAACTGACAGCCCTACTGTAAAATGCTTACATGTAAATTCGTCGACACGATTATAACCGTCCAGTTATGTACTCGGTAACAGTTACCGTGTGAAATAAACATACATAATGACCGGGCCTTTTTCGAGTCGCGTAATGGTAATTTCTAACAAGCTGTTGTGTAAAATTCGCGCGAAAATGATTGGGCAATTAAACATTTCGAGGCTGTATAAGTGAATGATCTTTGCCACTGTACATTTAAAAAAAATGTTTGCAGGTTAAGCAAATTGCTTATCTTGAGCATTACTTAAAACTGTTAGTTTTTAAAATGAAAATGAGGGCCGTTAATCTTTAAATGTAATACGTTAAAAGATAAGCTCTTGCCCAAAAACAGTGTGCTTCAATGTGTTCTTTAAATAATATAAAACCGGTTTACCAATTACCCCGAATCTGGGGTAAAATGTAAGTAATGAAAACACTTGAGGTTAAACAATGTTTTTGTGTTTATTAGACAAGTTGAGCAGTAAACGTGTAAGCAAGTAATATACTGTATGTTTCTTTAAAAATAAATAAATTTATGCAAGTATTATCTTATTTCATTTTCTTGTACAAATTGATAATTCAGAAACTCTCTTTTTGCTTTGCCGCGTATATTTTTTTAAGTTGTTTAAATAAATAAATGTGGACAACATCACATACATTGTTCTGATCCCAATTTGAATAACTATTTAAAGCATTCGTGTTTTGTAGTAAAACGCAAAATGTAGTAAAACGCATTTTTCCTACATTGACCCGTCCGGGAATCGAACCCGGGACCTCGGAGCAGGCGACACCTTGAAAACCGGTGTGTACGCCACTCCGCCACGGAGGTCGTCAATGTCCTCAAGTTGTTGATTTGCTTAATGCCGGTTCGTCGAAACAATAGCACTTTTCTTCTCTTCCTGTGGGTGTCGTAAGTAGTGACTAAAGGAATACTGCCATGAGAAGATGGGCAACAGCGTAGGAGCCATAATAGAAAACGTGTTCTTTGGGGGTTGCCGGTGAGCCCCATAGCGCTTAATGATATATGAGGTTATAGTACTTAGTACAAATAGGCAAGCCTTTAATAATCTTCTATGATGATCACATGTGTCTCTAAGACGGAAAACGTCGAACATTCCTAGCGCGTAGCGAGCTGCGAGCGGCGTGCGTGCGCGGGCGCATGACGCGGCTTCCGCGCTTTGTCGCGTGAGAGCCATGAGAACGTACCGAGAAACGGATTAGGGTTGCCAGGTTAGAAAAAGGATTCAAATGGTATTTACCATTTGAAATGTATACCAGTGATTAAATTATTTTTCAATTGATGAACTATCAGCTAAAACTTTTATTAATTTGACACGTATATGTAGGTATATATTTTTATCATGTATATTTTAATGAAAAATAGGAACTTTGTACGAGGTTGACTGATTTCATGTTGTTTGTATGTATATGGATTATAAAAAAAAATTCACACCAAATATTACAAAATAAGATAGATTTAAAAAAAGGACAAAATATGCCACTATTTTATCTAAGCTACATTTCGAACACTTTACAGCGTTGAGGGTTCTTTGACCCTGTTATAAAACCCTAATAAACTCGAGCTAAATCCGTTAATTTTTCTTTGACATCTTTGTATAGTGTTCGCGTAATTTTAAGAAACCAACAGTTTAATAAAAACTTGTTAAACAATATTTTTGGCAGCCCTACTTTCGACATGCATCCATCACAAACGAGGTGCATATACAAAACAGGATAAGGTCGATGTTTGCTTAGCATTTCTCGTTATTGTATTTGTTATTGCAAGAAACGTATATGATAACGGCATTTATCCGCTGCCGTTAATTTAAAGTTAAATTAATTGTTCACGATTGTAGTACTGATAGGATGTAGAGTAATACTAGTTTGTTTATATTTTCTATTGATCTTTATGAGCGAATAGAGACGCGGTTGAATCGTGAAGAATCGTTATAATCGCTAAAACTCAAAAACGGCTGGGCCGATTTAGATGATTTTGAAATGTTTGTAGTATTTCAGGGAATGTTTAAAAGGTGAGAAAATATGGAAAAATAGGGAGAAAGCTAGTAAAAACAAAATTTTCATTTATTATTTAAAATGTTGTACAGTGGCCAGCACGTCGAATTTCCCCAAACGATTTTCAAGTGTAGCTAAAACTCTTAGAGATCAGTTTTGGTTGAGACAAAGTGACATTTTGTGGTAGCTCGATCACTGCAACACCTCACCAACCATCATCATACTTGTATCATGGTATCTGTTTATCATAACCCCTTTACGAAGTAAGTAGACCGTGATCGAACATCACAGATATTATAATAACGGTTGCGTGACGACTCAGAGGTCTTCGTAACACTTGACCGTACATTCGGCTCCAACTGTCCCTCTCACTCACTCGTTAGAATGTCTTAAAGTATCTGAAAGAGGCAGATAAATCCGTACGTACGGACTTCGCGTCGATAATGATATAGGATAGGTACTTATTTAAACTTTTTTGATGCATTGTTACACTTAAAACTTAACACTAAACCAAGATTTTCAATGCACTGTTATAATTTAAAGGTAAAATCGTATTTACCTACCTTCCCGACGTTTCGATCCGATTGCACGAATCATGGTCGCGGGCAGACTGAAACGTCCGGAAGGTAAAAAGGGTGCATTGAATTAAGTTTCTGATGATAATTATGTAATAGATTTTTTTTATATTAAAACTGCAACACCTCACCAACCATCATCATACGAGGGGATATCAGTGTACTTATAAATGTACAACCAACACAAGATTTTGTTTTAATCATCACATCAAACAGCAATTTTAATACTTCTGTGTTCAGGCAGATGCATTCATGACCTGACCTTAGAATATACCCTACCTAAAGTACCTACCTAACCATAATACAAAAACTTTACCGTATGGCCTGAATTTGGTTCTACAACCGAAAGCAATACATAGGTACTGACAGACTGTCTACAAATCAATTTTGAATATAAATAATTAAAATTTAAAGCCTCTATTCTGGGTGGTTAAAATGATAACATCGCTGAGTGATAGATGAAAAAGATTGTATCATGGTATCTGTTTATCATAACCCCTTTACGAAGTAAGTAGACCGTGATCGAACATCACAGATATTATAATAACGGTTGCGTGACGACTCAGAGGTCTTCGTAACACTTGACCGTACAAACGTGGGCTGGCCATATTAGCCGCAGAACCGACAACCGCTGGAGTAAAAGAGTTCTTGAGTGGAGACCGCGTCTCGGCAAACGTAGTGTAGGACGCCCTCAGGCCAGGTGGAGTGATGATTTGCGCAAGGTGGCTGGCAGGAGCTGGATGCGAGAAGCCGAGGATCGACCTTAGTGGCGTGCAATTGGAGAGGCCTATGTCCAGCAGTGGACAGTGATATGCTGATGATGATGATGAATATTAAAACTGCAACACCTCACCAACCATCATAATATCATGGTATCTGTTTATCATAACCCCTTTCTTTACGAAGTAAGTAGACCGTGATCGAACATCACAGATAAATAAAGGTTGCGTGACGACTCAGAGGTCTTCGTAACACTTGACCGTACAAACGTGGGCTGGCCATATTAGCCGCAGAACCGACAACCGCTGGGGTAAACGAGTTCTTGAGTGGAGACCGCGTCTCGGCAAACGTAGTGTAGGACGCCCTCAGGCCAGGTGGAGTGATGATTTGCGCAAGGTGGCTGGCAGGAGCTGGATGCGAGAAGCCGAGGATCGACCTTAGTGGCGTGCAATTGGAGAGGCCTATGTCCAGCAGTGGACAGTGATATGCTGATGATGATGATGAATATTAAAACTGCAACACCTCACCAACCATCATAATATCATGGTATCTGTTTATCATAACCCCTTTCTTTACGAAGTAAGTAGACCGTGATCGAACATCACAGATATTATAATAACGGTTGCGTAACGACTCAGAGGTCTTTGTAACACTTGACCGTATATTCGGCTCCACCTGTCCCTCTCATTCGTTAGAATGTCTTATAGTATCTGAAAGAGGCAGATAGATCCGTTCGTACGGACTTCGCGTCGATAATGGATGATATAGGATAGGTACTTATTTAAACTTTTTTGATGCATTGTTACACTTAAAACTTAACACTAAACCAAGATTTTCAATGCACTGTTATTATTTCAAAGGTAAAATCGTATTTACCTACCTTCCCGACGTTTCGATCCGATTGTACGAATCATGGTCGCGCGCGGGCAGACTGGAACGTCGGGAAGGTAAATACGATTTTACCTTTAAATTAATAACAGTGCATTGAAAATCCCACTTTATTATTGATAATGATGTAATACAATTTAATACTAAAACTGCAACACTTAATCAACCATCATATCATGGTATCTTATTACCATGGGGCCCCCTTTCCGAAGTAAGTAGACCGTGATCGAACATCGCAAATATTATAATAACGGTTGCGTAACGTCTCAGAGGTCTTCGTAACACGGTAGGGCCTCCACTGTTTCGGATGCAAATGTGTACGGATGTGGAACAAGTAAATTCGACGCTAGAGGCTTTCACTGCGAAGACAGAATCAATTGGCACAGTCAACTCAATAAGAAATTAACCATGGTTCACTCCAATTAGCTGAAGTTTTCTGCAAATTTTTAGCGATGAAAATGTTTTACAGTTGCTCCGACTAAAACAACAGAGTATTTGAGATTGAGTTTATTTGTTTGTTTGTTTGTTTTTTTGAACGCGCTATTCTCAGGAAGTAAGTACTAGCAAAGAAAATTTTTCTTTATTTTCTTTGGTACTAGTTCGAATTGAAAAATATTTTTGTGTTGGATAGTCCATTTATCGAGGAAGGCTTTAGGCTATATATCAATAAATATTTATGGGGGGCTCCCATACAACTAACCCGTTTTTTTGCCTTTTTGGTACGGAACACTTCGTGCGCGAGTCCGACTCGCACTTGGCTGGTTTTATTTTATACAAGATGTTGCCCGCGACTTTGTACGCGTCAATTTCTGTTATTATGATTGCGATTATTTTTGCAACATTTTTCGCTGATGCTTCGCTCCTATTGGTCGCAGCGTGATGTTATAATATAGCCTAAAGCCTTCCTCGATAAATGGACTATCCAACACAAAAAGATATTTTCAATTCGAACTAGTACTTCCTGAGATTAGCGCGTTCAAACAAACAAACAAACTCTTTAGCTTTATAATATTAGTATAGATTATAAAGCTGAAGAGTTTGTTTGTTTGTTTTTTTGAACGCGCTAATTATTATTATAATAGATGTCAAAAGCAGTCAACTCTTGAAAACATCGAAGTCAATCAGAAAACAAAAACAGTGGTGCTTAGGAAACATCTCATGGATTCCCACGATATCATATTAATGCAAATAAATCTTAACAAAATTAGACAGAAACGGGAACCTTGAGGAACGCCTGCAGAAATCTTATGTACACTTTAATATTCTAGCCTAGATATTTCCCGCGACTTCTCGACGCGTCGACACTAAAAACAATCTCAAAAATAAGTCAACTGTACTAAGGATAAGAATTATTCTCGTCTTCTAGCGAATCTCTTAACTTCTTTCGACGGTTGAAAATTAATTAATCAACATTTGTGGTCAAGCACCTCGGATTCGTGGGAATTCTCTCACAATAAGGCCGAATGAATGAATGAATACTCTTTATTGTACACAAATAAAAAACAGTTATTACCAGATGATTTTACACCGAAATATGTACAATATAGGCGGTCTTATCGCTTATGAGCGATCTCTTCCAGACAACTTTTGGGTGAATGTAAATTTTTATAGAAAGGGGAAGGTATATACGATGATACAGTAAGAGAAAAAAAACTATATATACATACAATAAAAATACATATACCTACTTAAATAATAAAATTAAAAATACGCAAGAAACGAAGTCATGTCTAACTAACAATGTTTAATACACAGAACATAGAATAGTTTACCAAATTAATGTAGCTTTATCAAAGTGCCAGATAGTGCATTTTTATACGCTTTTTAAAAATTGCTATCGACTCTGATTGTCTGATAGCCAAACTTGCTGATTTCTTGGACGCCCCGTTTGGTCTAGTAGTTTAAATACCGGGCCAAGATCTCGGGGTCGATCCCCGGGTCGGGCAACAAATAGTTTCGAATTTTTGAACGTTACTCAGGTTTGTGATCACCAACCCGCATTTGGCAAGCGTGGTGATTATGCCAGTTCTCATCATTGCAGTGGTAACTTGAATTCAATGATGGAGGCCTTTTCTCTGCAGTGGGATGATTATAGGCTGTTACTTTACCTTTTTCGTACGCTAATCATCGCTGACCGTCAAAATGTATGAACTTGAGCGCTGACGGCGGTCAGCGCTGAGTGCGCTGACAGCGACTTCCATACATTTCGGCGCTCGCCGCTGATGGTCAGCGTATGATCATCGTGACTCTAAAATCAGCCTAAATAGTATTCAGCAGCAAGATGCATTACGATCAGATCTCAACAACAGTATAATAGAATCGACAGCTAGACGGTCATCAATAGGTATGTAATTACCAAGCAGATGAACAGTGCGTTCCGGTTTTTATCGGTAAACATAATGATGTGTTTAGAACGCAGTATAGATGTAAGCAGTATGTCTTTTACAGTCAAATCTCTTTTTACCACGCTTTTATTAGCTTGGGTTGTATCTATGTAATGGAATCTTTGAGCATAAATTTGACCGATTTCCAGAAGTTTGATTAATTTGAAACTTTGCACACGTATCAAGGGCCGATGACAATGCAATAATTTAATAACAGTTTTCCCAGTTTTCCTCTGTAAGAGGGAGTAAAAGAGATAGAGCTAGCGCGCGATCTGTATCAATTATGTTTCCTGCATAGGTTTGGACTTACAGTCGGTAAAGAAGGAATCAAATCTTATAAACTAAACTAAAAAGTAAAAAATAAATTATAGTTTAAAAAACTAAAAAACCACGCTTTTAAAACAGATTGAACTAAAAAATTAAAAATAAAACTGTAGTAATCAATTGAAAAATTCATATTATTGTACAAAAAGCGTGGGGGCTTGATTTAGATTGTTGTAAATATTTTATCAATAATTTACTATATCTGTGGATATCATAACAAGCACCCCACGCTTTTTGTACAATAATATGAATTTTTCAATTGATTACTACAGTTTTATTTTTAATTTTTTAGTTCAATCTGTTTTAAAAGCGTGGTTTTTTAGTTTTTTAAACTATAATTTATTTAGGGTTCCGTACCCAAAGGGTAAAAACGGGACCCTATTACTAAGACTTCGCTGTCTGTCCGTCTGTCCGTCGCTCTGTCACCAGGCTGTATCTCAAGAGCCGCGATAGCTAGACAGTTGAAATTTTCACAAATTATGTATTTCTGTTGCACCAATAACAACAAATACTAAAAACAAAATAAAATAAATATTTAAAGGGGGCTCCCATACAACAAACCCGTTTTGTTGGCCTTTTTGGTACGGAACCCTTCGACTCGCACTTGGCCGGTTTTATTTTTAACTCCTACAGGATTATAAGACCGCCGGAGGTCGCGATAACAATTGATTTTAATTGTGTCTACATATAATAATAACATACAATCGAGGGGTTGATAATGTAAAGTTGGCCGCTACCACCCTCCCCGCCACACCGCACCGCGCTCCTTGATAGACCCTATTAGTACCGTTTGCAACAATTGCAACGCAGGCAGAATAGTTTCGGCTAAAGAACTTTAGGTGAGCCACTATGGAACCCCTTCACACCACAAATGATTTCGATTTAATTAGTATACACAGGTCTGTGCACCTCCTCAAGGTTGACTGTGCATTAGGAATAAATAAATAACCTATTGTAATTCCTCCATTTTATTTATTTTAATAACTCACATATCGTCTAGGGCGCAGGTTCATATTATTTCGTATCTCTATCAAATCAAACCAAGATTTATGGAAATAGTAAAAAAATATTGCAATAAAAATACGATTATTTCTTTTTGCCAAACGGTACCGCTTTATATGCCTGTGACGTCATTTTGTAACGGTCATCGACGGTCATCTCGAAGCGAACGGGTAGTATAGATAAATAAATGTGGACAACATAGATGACGATAGATTTGACGACCATTTGGATCAGCGGTAGTTAACGCTGCTTCTGAGCCATGGGTCGCGGGTTCGATCCCCGCACAGTACAAATATTTGTGTGCATGAACATGTCTGTTTGTACTGGTCTGGGTGTTTTCTATGTATTATAAGTATGTATTTACAAAAAAAAAAGTATATAAGTAAGTTTATCGGTTGTCTAGTACCCCATACGACAGGGTTAATAGTACCTTAATTTGGGACTAGATGGCTCAGTGTGGCCCGGTGAGGCATGTCTTAAATATTAAAAAAAAAAAAATGCGCCATTTTTGATGACAATGACATTTGAGACGTCAAAATCAAATACTATTCTGAGGCGAAACGAAGTTCGCGGGGTCCGCTAGTAATGTTATAAATGTAAGTTTGTTTGATACGCTTACACACGAAAACTACTTAACCGATCATCATGAAACTTTATAGTTGGAGGTATAATAAGTAACATAGACTATGTGGTTTCCTATGTCAGGCACTAGTTTCCGCATGCGCGATATAAAGTGAAGTTCCCGTAGGCAGAGCCGCGGGCGAAAATGTAGTTATCGATAAAGGCTTGGCTGTATGTATTCGTTCAAGGCCGTAAAACTGATAAAGAAAAATGACGTTCTTTTTTTCTAACCAAGCTACCGCTGACCATCTGCTGTACTGTTGGCCGAAGCTAATGGCTCCGTAACGCGTCGCTGGTCGCGCCCGGTGCGCACACGGCACTCTTACGCTATTACACAGCAGTATTTAGTTTTTGTACGAATCTCGCATCACAGTTACCAGATAATCATTTCGTTTTATAATTGCACGCAATCAGTTAATCGGGACGTGATGTGCGATGTGGAGTGCCTTGTTTGAGTTCGGTATGATCGGATGTCGATTTAAGAATCGATTGTATAACTGAAAAAGAGATCTTGTTTTGTATGTTTATCAATAGGTTTTATCGTAATTAGAGATTGATTAGGAATAGTTTGTGGAATTGAAAAAAAAAATTTTTTTAATAAATAAATAAATGTGAAATTGTTTAGTTGATGAAGACGATGAGTTTTAGTATTTTCATTATTTAATTTATTGTTTTTCGATTTGATTTATGTAGGTCAATGATATTTAAAAGTACTTTTTATGTAGGTAGGAACTCATAAAAATCATGTCAAAAATAATACATTGTTGAAAAATTGTACTGCCGATTGTACGAATTGTCAGTAGGATTATACTTGAACAAAAATCGATATTTCTAAAAGAATTGCCATCCTTAGTGCGAATCTGTAAGTGTGTCAGAAGTGTCCGAACATACTTGTTTTAAACTAGTTCTCGCCCGCGGCGTTAGTTGATTTGACACAGGAATAACGGTGCTGCTAACTATAGTCCGATTCTGGATATACCTACTCAATCGAGAAGTTATACGGAATTTTCAAAAGTTTCAAATTTTCGAACATTGCTCGGGTTTGTGATTACTAACCCGCATTCGGCAAGTCTGATGTTTACCTATGCCTAGAGCCGCCATCACCTAAATTGCGCCGGATAAACACGGCAAAATCCCGGACATTTGGACGAAATATGTTTTTTTTTCCCCGGACACCTCTGAAAAAGTATTTTTTGGAACAAAAATAAAAATGTCTTTATAATGACATTTGGACGAAATATGTTTTTTTTCCCCGGAAACCTCTGAAAAAGTATTTTTGCAACAAAAATAAAAATGTCTTTATAATTTTTTATCTTTATTCATTACAGCTTGTAAAATGAACGTATGTAACCGCAACAATAGACATTAAAATTAAACACTTTCTGAGGTAAAAATTATTTTTTTTTAATTTTGTTTTTACGGCTCTGGGTTCTAGCCCTTTTAAGCCTGAGGTAACAAACAAATAATGCGGTTGCCAGATCTAGTGTAGCTAAATCTCCCCAATTACGGGGATTTCCCGATTTTTCCCAATGTTGAAATGAAAGATATGTTAACGGATTTGATTTTGCCGAGCCTTCTTGAATGCGGGTTATTGTGGATGAATTTTTAACTAACATTTATTGTAATTTATCGCTTATTCATTAAAAAAATAGATTTCCCCTGACGACAAAAGAGTTATACCCGGACACTTTTAAAACCCCCAGCCGGATGGTCTCCGGGCTCAATCAAACTAGGACAAATCTGGGGAATTCCGGACGGATGGCAGCCCTACCTATGCCTGTACCCTCAGATCATAATATAAAGAATGATCTGCGCCTGTACCCATAATTGCTGAGGTAACTTGAATTCAATGATGGACGCCTTTGCCCTGCAATGGGATGATCAGAGGCCATTACTTTACTATACGGAATTAGAATCCTTTTTTTACTAGCGGTCCCCGCGAACTTCGTATCGCCTCGGTATAGTATTTTAATTTGACGTCTTAAATATTGTCATTGTCATCAAATATGGTGGTGATGGAAAAAAATATGTAGAAATATCTAGCTTGTTAATTAATTATTTTAGACGTTGACTTTCCAATGTTTTTGATTCTTATTGCTTATCCTATTTCTGACGCAGACAAATCACCAAAAACACAAAAATCAATGAAAGAAGAACAACAATAATTATATTTTTGACTTAGGCTAGTTGTGATCGTCTCGGCCCAAAATGTCCTTTTCGCGAAATGTCCTTTTCTCATAAAGGGCCGTCCACAAATTACGTCATACATTTTGCCCAATGTCACCAGTAAAAGTAGGAACCCTCCTACTTTTACTAGTGACATTGGGCAAAAAGGTATGGGAATTTTCGTAAAAATGCGTGACAAGGGGGTAGGGGGGGCTGAAAATTTCAAAAATCGTGTGACGTAATTTATGGATGACCCCTAATGCTGTGATGATCATATCCCCGTCGTACGATCACATTTCTAATATTTATCAAACAAACGCTTCCTGACAATAGGTCCTTAACCGACCTTCAGTTTACAATCGGTATTGTTATGTCTAGTTGCGTCAGCGTTGTCTAACGCGTGCCGTCACCGTAATGAATCAGGTGTTAATATAACAAGAACTAGATACACGGTCAGATACAAAAATTACACCCAAAACTGTCCGCGTTTGAATGATTGACGTTGATTTTATGTCAGTGTCAACTTTATAACCCGGCCAAATTATGCGGACATGCAATAGTAAGGGTATAATAAGACAAGTCTGTCTATTTCCTGTATATGTTTTTTTGACTACCCGGTTGCTGTATTTTTGTCCGGGTCAATTGGATATCCTTCATTAGTTAATAAATGTCTAGTAACGGCCTATAATCATCACGCTGCAGGGCAAAGACCTCCATCATTGAATCTAAGTCATCACGGGTACAGGCATAATCACAACGCTTGCTGAATACGGGTTTGGTGATCACAAATCTAAGCAATGTTATAAGAAACTCTTGTTGCCTGGAGATCGAAGCCGGGACCCCAAGATCTTGGTCCGGTATTTAAACCACTAGACCAACGGTGCGCTAAATGTCTAGTAAAAAGGAAATGTGTATTTTCATGTCTTCAGTTTTCTCTAGTCAAACAGCGTCTTACATAAAACACACCCATCGCGCATGCTTGCATGTCCCTTAATTAATATACCAGTATCAGTTGTGATATAACTGACACAGCTGCGAGAGAATAGACAGCTCATTAAGCCTAGATAGATCAGGAAATAATAATAATCGTATGAACTATTTATTCTAGCGCCTCTAGAGGCGGTATGCACCATCGTTAACAGGAATGAACTGTTGCTTTTTAGAATGAAGAAAATTTATTGTCAAAGGACATTTCAACGTAACAAACAACACGCAATAAAATAAAAAAAAGGCAGTTCTCTACACGACATAAAATAGTTTTCTAAATTGACCCGAACATTAATATAACCTGGAGCCAAAGCCTAGTAAGCGACCTCTACTGTCCAATCGCGTCGTAGCAGGTTGTGTACACACAAATTTAAGTACCTCACTTAATATGATATTTAATATTAAGCGATTTAATTGCAATTATAATATCAGTATTAAAATTTGTAGTACCTCAGTTTTCTATAGAAAACACGCCTGATACAACACACTGACAAAGTGACAACGCGTTAGCGGGCGGTAGCTGTTATAGGAATTTCGCCCCGCGGAATGAATACGCCCCTATTATGACAAAAGAAAGTCCTGTGCGGTTTGGTGGCTGGCAAGATATGCCTTTTTTATGAAACACTGGTTGTAATTGGTAAGTTTTTATTTACCCTAAGTTTTTCATACCCTACCTAAAAATTCATGTACGCGCCCCTGGGTCGCGGTTGTAATGGCCGATTAATTTAAGCTATATATTCGATGACTAACTCCACGGATATATGCTACTAATTTTATTGCTCACACATATATATGTAATTTATACACGCTACTTTATTTAACATGATAAGGAAAACTCGTTCCGAATATGCGTCTGTCGTTTTAATTACCGTTTACTATGGTATGTTGCGGTTTATGTAGTACTAGCGGCCCCTCTCGGTTTAATCACGACCCCTTATCTGTTCTAGCAATAAATATAACCTATGTCACTCCGGGTGGAATCCGCGCACCCGATCTGGTGAAGGTCGCGGGAAGCCGTTGGATGCGGGTCGCGCGGGACCAATCGTTGTGGAGATGCGTGGGGAAGGCCTATGTCCAGCTGTAAGTGTCGTTTGGTTAAGACGCTGACTGCAGCCGATGACCTTGAGCAATGAACACGCCCACAAATTTATTCGTCTTTGAATTTCTTTGGAACGCGCCACAGCCATCACTGTCGATTCTCGTAGGAGTGACAGAAAAAAAACGCATGGAATAGAAGGGCCTAAGTGCCAAACAACAAAATTCGTTGTGCAATTTAAAATTGCCATTTTACTAAAAATCTAAATCAGCCATTTGCTTAAGCAACATGTAATATACAATATAGCAAAATTTTATTATCATTGTTATACGGACTGCTGAGAAAAATGGTAATTTATGTATTTTCAGAGGCTACTTTGAGATTTTTTTCTATCGAGAAAAGTTTTTAGAATCGTGTTTTGGAAACAGCCACCTGGTCGAAAATATGATCAATTACAATTACATATAATTTGGCAACAATACGAGCCATAGGCTTAAAGCAAAACAATCTTCATTAAGCTCAATTTGGCTCATGTCAGCGTCTTAAGAATTAAAATGGTACGAAATCAAAACAAAGATACCATAAACACTCAGACCTGAGACAATATAGAAGTGTTTTTTTTTATGACCTGAGACTGAGGAACCTTTGGATCTGTCGTAAACCCATGCCACTTAATCCCTCAACCCCCAGGAGGCACGCGCGTGCCGCGATAACAATTGATTTCAATTGTGTCTGGAAACTCAAGATCGAGGGATTAAGCACGGTGGTCGTTAAATCACATTATAATAATCAAATCATTCCGCATATTAAACAATATTTGAGCAGAAACCATGCAAGTTGGTTTCCACACAACATCCATATGGGCGACATGTGTCAACATGACGTAAGCGCGCTTAGCGACTAATTATAAACTTAATTATGTCCCAAGGAATCTGTATGCGATGACAATGTATGAAATACTAGCTCCTGCCCGCGAATTCGTACGCGTAGTATTATTATTTTAAAACTATGAATTAAAATTATCCCACGGAAACCTTACCTTTTTTCCCCAGAATAGAGGTAGTCCCCAGATTGTAGCCTATTATTCCAGCCAATAAACTAACTAACGTCAATAAACGAAAGAGTAACAAACATCCATACACTTCTCCTCACAAACTTTCGCGTTTATAATATAAGTAAAACTCCCTCTTGCCGTTGACTTCGTCTTCGTCGGAATTGGGTTCGGAGAGAAACGATTAATATGTACTTAGAAAATAGATATAATAACTAAATAGCGCCATCTATGGTAAAAGAATGCGAGAAGCCAAGGATCGACCTAAGTGGCGTGCAATTGGAGAGGCTTATGTCCAGCAGTGGACTGTGATAGGCTGATGATGATGATGATGGTAAAAGACGCGTGACTTCATACAAAATACAACTGTTATGCCTTCCTCTGCAACACGAAGCTCGTATTTACGGATATATTTGTCTCTTTCAGATACTTAAAGATATCGGTATAAGTGATAGGGAGTATAGGGACAGATGGATTCGAAAATTCGAATATAAGGACATTGTGTTGCGGAGTAAGGCCTCTGTAATGTAGTGTTCCCGCGGGAGCGACACGGGATTTCGGAGTAAATTACAGCGTTTACAGCTTATTTGTTATTATAATATATGAGCAATAATAGGGGTTAAAGTATGAAATTGCCGTTTTGTATGGACGAAATCGAGAAAAGTCATTTTTCCATACTAACAATTTTTTTGTTTTTTTAAAAACGCCTATACCGTTTTCAATGCAATTAAAGATGAAAGTTGGATGGTTATAAAGCTACGCATTATAGTATTTAAATTTCTGAAAATCAAAGTATAAATACAAATATACTTAATTGAAGCAAGAAGGTCAGCTGACACATTGTAAGGGGTCTTTTCAACGACTTCCTTTGAAGTAATAGGCACTAGTATTGCATTCCAACTCCCTATCGCCGTTGAGTTCGTCTTCGTCGGAATTGGGTTCGGAGAGAAACGATTAATGTGTACTTAGAAAATAGATATATTATAATAACTAATTAGCGCCATCTATGGTAAAAGAATGCGAGAAGCCAAGGATCGACCTAAGTGGCGTGCAATTGGAGAGGCCTCTGTCCAGCAGTGGACTATGATAGGCTGATGATGATGATGATGGTAAAAGACGCGTGACTTCATACAAAATACAACTGTTATGGCTTACTCTGCAACACGAAGCTCTTATTTACGGATATACTACAGTACTGCGTTCCGGTTTGGTCACCATATTACAAAGTCCATACAGAAAATGAGGAAAAAATTCAGAAAATGTGTTAAAAATTTTTATGCTACAAATATAATTTAAGTCGTTCGCTGCATAATTACAATGACAGGCCATCAAAATTTAATATATTACCATCACAAACCCGTAGAGTTAGATATGACTTACTTTGTCTACACAAGATCCTACATGCATTTATCGACTCGCCTGGTCTGCTTTCGTCACTTAGTATAAATACTTTGTATAAAACGCGTGCCCCAAGAACTTTTACGCTAGGTGTATAATATAAAAATAACACATCTTTCTTCAACCCAATAGTCAGAATGTGCAGAACTCACAACGAACTGGTATGCGTGAGGCGGAACACAAAAATGGATGTATTTAATAATAAATTTTCTTTGTATGAAAAAGCTGTCACAGATTGTTTAGGTAATGTTTGTTTCTCTCATCAGTAGTTTGTAGTTTTAGGTAATTAATAAAGTTACTTTGTAAATAGTATATCTATAAGTATAGATTCAATAATATTCAATAATTGACTTTATTTCTGATGTGAGCCTCTTTGTCTGTCACTATACTATTATTCATGCTGTGTATACTGATTATGGATTGTCATCTAGTCTTAAGTGTAGCTATAACATTATTTTCTTATCATGCTCTGATTGTAATCTGTCTGTATACCTATAATAAATTAAAAAAATTAAAAAAAGAAACAGATATTTGTAGGACTTTGAAATATTTTGTCTTCTCGTCAACGTGAGCTGACATCACCTCAGATCACACCTTCGTTATGGAGTAACCGGCCCATCGCATGTTGCCAAAGACATTATACAAGTTACTTCTATAATGTCTTTGCATGTTGCATCAGTACCAAACTAATGCAAAACCACCAGGCATGCGCCCACGCATCGTTTACCACGAATTATGTCACTTTTGTTTGTGTATGCGCTCGGTTTGTAAACAGTTATGCACTTGCCTTTAATTATGTCACATATTATGCAGCTCCGCATTGCGATGTTAATTGTAATAATTACAAGTAGGAAATTTGATGATTGTAAGTATTGTAACAGTGGCCGGCATGAGTAAGAGAGACAGACAGAGTTAAATATAGACTGGAATTGTAGCCTATCAGTCTTACCCCCATAAACTGTTACACTGTTTTGTCTCGTTCTTTCTTAGCGCTGTCATCATTCAAAAGAAAGTGTCAAAACACTGTAATAGCTAAAATATGTTTATTAGACTGTTTGCATTATTATGAATAAGGGGATTAGTATAGTCTGCATGCCAATTTCCATCTAAATCTGTTTAGCCGTACTAGCGCGATTGAGTAAACATCGTCCATCACAACTTTCGCATTTATGATATTACTTTAATTTGACTTTAATGATCGTATGCACTTTTTGCAAATTAAAAATTCTTTACAGTTCTACGAGAGGTTAATTCGAATCTATCACTTCACTCACATAATCTATGATTATTATCAAGTCCATTAATATAGATAACTAAAGCTGTCTAACGCTAGCTTATAAATCTATGTAACAAAATAAAAATCACCATGATTTATCAAATCCGTTTGAATCCCATTTAACTTTAACCATTATAAAATTACAAAATCATTCTTAAAAAAAAACCATACCGTTATTCGTTCAATGAGTCTGCATGATTAGCGCGAAGATATTTTGACCCTGTCCTACTTGACTATTCAAAAATGTGAGAATTACCGTTATCAAGATGCTGGCATAATGTATAATGCCTTTGTGTGAACTATTAAAAGAACACAATAAATTAATGTTTCTTAGATCAACAGATAATAATGTCTTACATCCTGTCTTGTCAACTTGAGACCGTAGCATTATGATAAAAAAATCCTAAACATTTTAACAAGTTTTCTGGTTATGATTATTATTGTGTCGTCTTTTACTAAAGATTTATTTATCTTTATAGCCCTCAAAACAAATCAAATACACACATTTTTCTTGTTCGGCATCGACTCATTTATTAATTAAACACATAAAGATAACATAATTATTTAACTTTTTACTTGTTAATTCCACAAATCTTTCTAATTTAGTGTTCTCGCCAGCCCGTAATATTTACACCATTCTCTAAAATACCCATCCGTGGGGTAAATTCTCCACGCTCTGGTAACACCGCCATCGACCCACAGTGCTCGCGGCGGGGCGCGGGGCGGCCGCTCGCTGTCAAATCGAATTAACATTTTGAGTTACGATTAGCAATTATTTCACGAGAAAAAGCTTTTTGCTGAATTAGTTCAACGTTTTTACATTGATTCGTTAACGTAACGATTGCTTCGAAACACGAAACTTAAGATCTCGCGACATTTTTGTGCCCGGAGTGAGCCATCCAACATTCGTTGGGGGACTTCTATTTTTGTTGTGTAGCCCAATTCTAATGTAAATATTGTTTTTACTGTCGCAATACAGTGCTGCAGCGGTCTGTTTCAATCTTTTTCGTTTTTATCCAGCCAGTTATCCGTTGGACCGTAAAAGTGTTGCGATTCAATGCTGAAATTCTCTTTCGAAATCGCTATTTCGAGAGTGCTTCAAAACATTCAGTGCCAAACTGCTAAATGAAATCCATATCGAATACAGTGTCCCAGAATTAATAAAAAAAGCAAACAAAAACAGTTGAAATGCAAATAAATTTTTGTGCTAATGGATATTCAAATTTGGAACTTTCTACTTTCATGTATTTAGTGAAGTGCATTGTGAAATCTAGCCTGAAATTCGTTTAATATTTACAACTAATGGCAATTTTCACAGTGAAATTGCTTCCATTTAGTTTTGCCGATCATGAGAAGAGTGTTTGGTGTGTGCTCCGATGGCTGGATGCTCTGTGGTCATAATGTGAGGAGTTAGACCTAGCGGCATAGATGTTGTCTGTATGTCATATGTTTTTATTTTTGTTTCTTTTTCCACACCATTTCACATCTGTATGTTGGTAGATCAAATAAAGGTATACCTACATAAAAATAAATATTCTTGTTTTGTACAAATTGTAAAAGTAAAAATTATATAATGTTGCAAAGTTTTACCACTGTGTAAAGAACATAACTTTAAGTACCATGATAAAAAAGTGTGGTTTTTGCTATAATTTATAATAGCTATTACTTTTTAACTGGTCGGCTACCGAAGTCGCGATATCGAGCCATATGACAATAATAATTGATTTCTATTGTGTGTGTCTGGAATTAACGGCATACAAGTGGTTAATCAACGTAAAATTGAATGTTTCAATGTAAAACTGTTGTTTCTTGATGCTGATTTTACTTGATTATTGATTTTCTATTGATGTTAAGTTAAAACTTATTGACTAAAATGTTCTCAATAACTGAAGGAAAGTGTTGCAACATTTGTTTTAATTTGATAATTTTATATCACTGAGTGTGTGTATGTTGTGAATTTTCCTTAACTTTATATTACTGAATTTTTGGGTTATGTTTCTACTACTAATGTTTTGCTTTCCTTATCAATTACTAATATACCTAAATTAGCAATGAGGAGTAAATGTTACTGTAAAACCTCTACAAAATTTTCTAAGTAAACATAAAGGAGTGCAGAATATTCTAATCTGCAATTTTTTTATTTAATCTATCAACCATCACACCATGAGACAGACTAGTAATTAGTCTGTTCTACTTTATCACAATAGACAATACCGGCACAAAGATTTTAACCTATCAGGATTGTGAATTCCTCCTTCTGACAGTGGTTCTGACAATGGAATGCCATTTGAATCTGCAAGTTAACTTACCACAAGGTCTTAAATATTGAATTAATGCAAGGATTAGCATTTTATTTAGGTAGGTAGTTAGATGTAGAAGGCAGGTTATGCTGTACTTATTGGCATGTGTGGTGTGCAGTGAGCATGCCACTGTCTGTCTAAGCACCTCATACTTCATACATACTTACAAGACCACTTTTATTTTTACCTGTTTTTATAATACACCTATTGGCCTCTCCTAAATCCATCTAACCAGCTCTATCCGCTGCCAGATATTGTCAATTGTTATGAACTCATGATTTTTATACCTATCCCATCTCTCTCAGTGCATGAGTTTTACTAACTTGTTGATAGAATTCGTTTTTGCATCGTGTTAATTAATTTTGTTTCTGTGTGTGTCTAGAGAAGACATGATGATATTTTACTTTGACTTGGTACAGTCAGCATTGAAAGTCTCAGATCACCATAGAGTAGGATATCAAAGAGAAGTTAGTTTTTCTGCAAGAGATTTCAAAAAAGACAAATTATCATTACTTTGTAATAAAAAGTTCAGTTACTTCCGATGCTGTCCGTATCACAGGTGGGAGTTGAAAACACATCACTTCACATCTAGTTGTTGTAATAATTCACCTTCAGTTTTTATTTACTTGTTGATTTCCATCAATATACTACCTAGGTATTATAAGTTTTTTTAAAATTGTATATAATTTTCTGGTTTAGCAAACCAGATAATTTAATTCCTTGCTATAAATATGACAAATGCATTAGGTAGAACACGAACACGCTGTCTTTCGCCTTCAGGTGACTTATGGCACTGTTGCAGGCTATACAGGGTGTCCGGTTTCGGACTAACGATATTTTAATATCGGAATCTGAGTGGACATTTATCGACAAAAAACCTTGAAATGGGGAGCGCCTCCTCCCCTAAAAAAATGGCAAATTGGAACTTCGAACGCTTTTCTTATGTTTAGTACTAATTATTTTATGCAACTAATGTTTACTAGTTAAATGCTAAGTTAATACCGATTTACATGCTAGCCTTTAGGTTTCATTAGAGGTCAAAATTTTAGAGATAAACGCTTTGAATTCTAATAAGGTAGGAAAAATTAAGTTATTTGTATAATGCCCGTTATTTTTGAATGAGGGAGGGGGCGCCTCCCATTTCAAGGTTTTTTGTCCAAAAATGTCCACCCAGATTCCGATATTAAAATATCGCTAGTCCGAAACCGGACACACTGTATAGTGACTCCTTTCTTGGCGAAACAAGTTCAGTGTCAAACAAAATCACGATTATTTCGACTAGTTTGGATCGACTAAAGCTCGCACTCTGAAATATCGAAGCAACATCGCGTGCACCGTGGAAAGTTTACGATAGTGTTAGTGTCTCAATCACAATAGACTTTCGTTTTCGATAGTTATCTAACTGAAATCTAGACATATCGATATGTGGGTAAAAGTGTGGAACGGAGTTTAGTCAACTAATTTCGCATTGCTTCTAAGATCGGCTTCTGCAGTCGTGTGCACTAACGGTCGGTTCCAATAACCTATCTATCTTCAGTTTTGGCATATCGGAGATAGGGAACAGTTTCTATCTCTGTTTTTGCCGTCCAGAGAAACAATGACAGAAGTTGATTTCTATCTCCGATATGCCAAAACTGAAGATAGATAGGTTATTGGAAACGGCCGTAAGAGTTTCATCACAAAATGTGCTTAATTAATCATCATTTTAATATCTATAAACGACTCCAATTTGTAAGCTAAACTAATAGGAACATAATTTTTTTATTAGTTTTATCCAAGCTCGCGTTAACTCAATTGTTTGAGTATTTAAAAAATTCGTAAATATAAAAAGGATCGAGAACATAAAACAGGTTTATTATTTCTGCTTGCGTTAACTATGCATTTTATCGCACGACCAAAAACCCGTGCCCAGCAGTGGGATATAAAATAGCGTATGTCCTTTTTCAAAGTCCAATCTATCGTTCAACCAAATGTCATCATAGTATTTTCAGTGGTAAAGACGTAAAAGCGTGACAGACAGTCATACAGAGTTACTATAACATTTATAATATAACTAAGGAGTATAATGATATTGTTTATTTATATTGCTTCACATTAAACCAGGAAAACCTGGATTCTCAACGGTCCGATATAACTGTATAGGAAGTTCTTATTTCCTGGTCCATTTCTTTTGTCAGACGTGAGCCGATCGTTTCGCTAGCTTATTATGACAGTCGTGGCGCAATAGCGAAGCTTTATGCCTCGTAAAATGTGTTTTATTATTTAGCCCGAGTTCGCTGTTAACCCAAATATAATACGATTATTACCATTGGAACATAGAATCTGCTTTCTCGTAAATGTCGAATTCATTTGCTCTCATCTTCTTCAGTGTCGGATTATGACTTCTTAACGACATCGATGGTGGAGCGGCAAGCATACCTACCGGTTTTAAGGTATCGCTTTGTACGAAGTCCCGGATTCGATTCCCGGTGGGGTCATTGTAGAAAAAACAAGTGCTTTGTATAGTTACTTACTGTGTAAGTAATTACTATTTTTCCCAGAAATATGTACAGTTCTTCATATTTAATATTTTTGTGGGATAGATTTAAATTCATAATTCCACACGAAATTGCGTCAAACTGCTAGTGCATTATGATTTTTCAGTACTTTTTTACGCCGTTATTTGGTAATTATGAATAGCTTTCGTATATTTTAGTATTTTAAAAGAATTGACTATAATGTAACGCGGAAAAGAAGGCAATAGACCGCGCCGACATTAATCTATTGTGTACCATTCCCTATATCAATTACTACGAAAGCTTAAAACAGTATTACAGTTAACCTACTTCTCTAAAAGCTGTGATGGTGCATTTATATTTATAAGAAATCACGACGACACAATAGAACAATGGTATTAGCATAGCACCCATCATTGGTATGATTTGTTGGCCCATATTTGGTACCTATAAGACCCCATTCCCATTTGGTTCGGTCGGGAATCAGCACAATTTTGAAAAATGTTTATTTAGATAGGTAGACTTTTTGAAAGCTTTTTATATCGCGATAATGTTTGGGGAAAAAAATCGGACCCAGAATTTATTCCTGAGGAACACCCCAAAGTATTTTGAGCAAATCGCAATAAGGTGATTTAATTACTCGATTCTTAATACTCGTATCAGTTGCAATAAAAAACGATCTTAATGATTTAAAAATAAGTAGCTTTTTATATCGCCATAATGTTTGGGAAAAAAAACGGACCCAGAATTGATCCCTGAGAAAAACCCCAAAGTATTTTGAGCAAATCGCAATTAGGTGATTCAATTATTCGATTCTTAATACTCGTATCAGTAGCAGTCAAAAACGGTCATAATGATTTAAAAATAAGTAGGTATAGCAGTTTGACGTTAAAATTAGTACTTGTTTCAGACATCATACCTCTAAATCTCTCGTTGTTACTTTTATAAAGTATGCGGAGGTCATATCTATTCAATTGTGGATGCTCTCAAACGCGGTATATCACTCGAGAGACTATCCTACGCATCGCTGACGTAATATTAACAAGACGATGGATATGTTATGGACTACTAAGTCTATTATAATGAAGCGGGTACGTTTTTTGCTCGCTAAACGCGTGATGATGGTTTTATGTCGTTGTTTGTATGTTTCATAGTGATGTTAATGCATTCAATGCTCAGTCATGTTAAATTAGTCATAAGACTGCATTAAAGTAACTATCAAAGCAGTTTGTGGAAATCAGAAACGGTACCAAAAACAAGACAATCGTTGGATACATAGATATATTCGCCGCCAAGCCACAGTTGGTCGTCAGGTGTGCGGTCGCTATTCCAGGACCTTTACGTCGTCCATTGCCACTTCAGCGCAGAATTCGAGCGATGTCGGTTATCTTAGTTTTTCTACAGATTTCCTTATTTTTGATTCTATCACGCAGGCAAATACCAAACCATGTTCTTACTATTGCGACCTTGAGCCTTCTTATGAGACCCATATTGAGCGACTACCTTTCAGTTCCATAAGTGATCAATGGGAACCCACATCGGTCTTGCTTGAGACAGCGAGGTGATTTGAACGCGAAGTGGGGAAATACAGTGACAGTTAAATAAAATATCGCAGATATTTTGTTATCTGTGTTGTCATACAAAATATCTGCAAGCCACTCGAAACATTGTCCAATAACAGTATAATGTTGTTTTCAAGTGGCACTCGAGATATGAGACGTAATGACGAGTAAATGTGACTGCACTCGGCCTTATCTGAAGATAACAGATTTTATACTTTGTATGTTTTGACGTGTAACTGTTCATCGCGATTCGCGACCTCATTCGAGCACTGTTCGTGTTCTAATGGTGGCTGTATGTCGTATTGTCGATGTCGTAGGCTCTACATTGGTCGAGTGGCTTGAGTACTTGGCCAAGATCTTGGGGGTCCCCGGGTTGGACAAAAAGAGTTGAATTTTCGAACATTGTTCGGGTTTGTGATCACCAACCCGCATGGTGATTATGTCTGTACCCATTATTGCTGTGGAAACTTGAATTTAATGATGGAGGCCCTGCATTGGGATGATTGGCTAGGCTGTTACTACTACTGCTACATTCTCTGTGTTCTGCTCTTGCCATGTCATGCCGAAGGCGCTCTCGCAGGAGGTCGAGAGTGCGAAGCTGTACACTCTAGTTTATTCATTAACAGAAGCGAAATATGAGAAGATGTGATGTGTTACAACTTTTGACAGCCCGCAATGGACTGCAATGGGCTGGTGATGATGAAAATTTATACAGAATTAGTATAAATTTTCATTTGCTGCCCTTTTTTGTAGTTGGGTTACAGTTTTTTTCAACCACGCCATATTTGATGACTATGACATGTAGGACGTCTAAATCAAATTATATTTTTCGGGGGCGATACGAAATTCTCGGGGTCAGCTAGGTTGGTTGAAAAACCACAGTTTGTCAATCTTTTGCCACTTAGCGCCCATTACGTTTACGTGATAATGGTGATAAGTTTGAACCGAAACCGAAAGTGTTTAGGTTCAGTCGAATCTTTGTTGGCTTGTTTGTTTTTACTAATATTTTACTGATTTGTATTCTCTCGTGTTGCAGGGCTCCCCGCACGGGTCGGTGATGTCTTGCCAATCGCTCGCGGCGCGGGCCTTTACCGAGCCAGAGAGGGACAGCATGACACACAGCGCCGGGTTTCACAGGTAAGAGATAGAGAGAGACAGGTCTAGAGATAAACGAGTTTTTATAAGTAACCGTTGCTCTGCGCGCTTTAGAATTACACTGTATCGCGCGGGCGGAAACCTGTGCCTATCAGTAGGATACGAAATAGCCTATGCCCTTTCTCAAAAGTAAGTAATCCATGATAGATTTTGTTTCGCTTTATCAAACTAGTGAAGCGATTTTAATGAAATTTGGTACAAAGATATTGTTTGTGGAAGCCTAACAAATAAGAGTAAATTTCGTATTTATAATATTAGTAAGGTTTAAATTGCTATTATAACTAGAAAATACCTTAAAATGTCGACTGTCTTAGGTGGGGGCTCGATCCCACAGCCTTCAGCTTACCGAAATAGTACACAGGCGATTTCGTATCATGGGTAAAATTTGGTTCATGTGGGATCGGTTAAAGTTAAAAAATTTTGCGCGTACAAAATCGCAGGCAACTGCTAGTTTCTCATAAAAAAATAGATACTCAATACTCAATACTTTATTTGCAACCATAATGTAAGTACAGATCATGTTAAATTTAAATACAATATGAGCATTAGAGTGTTGGGTTTTTAATAGTTTAATGGTATTGTTTGGATAAAAAATGTCGATGAACGGTCATTATCCGCTGTTAGATCGGTCGAAAGAAAGCTATCCCGAGTAATGTTACATCGCAGAAATTGAACAAGGCATTGGAGTGAGATATTTCCGCAGTAAAATCGTCGTAACATAGCAGTAAGAAAGCGTCATATCGTACATGTCGATGATAAGTTTTCGAATGAACATAAATCGAGATGATAATTAGTCTACTTGTGACCACAAACGCTGTAAAGTGTTCAAAACATCGGGGACAAACCAAAAATATTAACTGAAATAAACGCGATTTGAAATCCGTAAACATATCCTACATCTTCATAATACTTCTTTCACTCAAGTAGGTAACCCATTTATAAAGAACGGAAAAAGAAATCGATTCTTTGATTAATTGATTTTTGTTCGCCATGCTTGTTATCAACGGACATTTTGCACGGTGTAGTGGAATGCGAAGCATTGACCTTATAATTATAAGTGCGCAAACGCCATTAGAAATTAGACGAGTACATTGATAAATATGTTTGTCTGGTTGTCTATGAGGCTGATACTAAAAACGCTTGCTCGTCAGATTGATATAATCAAGATGATGCTTGTCGAAAGCAAAAGTCTGACTCAATTTTGATTTGGACGCATTTTCGCTTACATTGCTTAGGCACTTGTCCTATCGCTGACGACGAACGAGAAGCGAATTATGCTAGAAACTAGAAACGGATTGTCTCACAGCGGGAAGCGAGTGTGTCGTATGATGAACTAGTGGAGCGAGTCCTCGCCGCAGTGTGAACAGTCAGCGATCAACTATCAATATGCATCTCGTTTGTTTCCACTGAATAATTCTTGGGCCAGAAAATAGCCGATAGTTAGTCGGTTTCTCGCCGGCGGCGGCACATGTCTTTTAGGGCCTGGCATTCCGGATTAATTACAAAATCCACGTTTAGATAAATCATAAAAATTATATCAATTGATTTAAGTGTCACATTTCTATCAAATCCCACTCGAGTGAATCGATTTGTTTCAAGTGTTTTTTTTATCTCATGTTAAAAATACAAAAGATTAAAAACATCTTCGTTTGTTACAGATCAGTCAGATTCAGTTCGGAATCGAGGAGTTCGACCAGAGCGTCCACTGATCAAGAATGCAAACGAGAAACGCCGGGTGAGTCCACATTGCCACTGGTTCTTCTTATTTTTTCTATTAACAGGTTTATTAAGGTTAAACAAAACACATTTTGCTTTGGTATACTGTCCTGTCTGTAGATTAACATGCCTTCCGAGGCACGACCATACACAGCCAAAGGACAGGAAGGTGTGGTGCTATACTATTTTAATCACACGGTCTACATATTGGACATATGTATTTATTGTAGCTTTTGTTAAAAGTTTCAATATTTTAACCTTCGAGACAAAAGTTTGCTATAGCGCCGCGAAGAGGCAGCGCAAGAAACTCAACCTATTTTTAAATAATTAGGTTACAAAACTAATGGGATTTAGGCCAATTTAATTTCAAACATTTCTATTATTGATAAATTGATCAATATATTAAAGTAGCCCTTTTTCACTAAAATTACTTTAACATACGATTTAATTTTCGTAGACTGAAACCTGGAAGAATAAAATCGTTGTGATTTACGTCACCCAAAAAAATGCTATTATGTTTCAGAATGGCACCGTACTGCTCAATTAATATATTATATTCTCTCATCACTCCAGGGTCTATATCGCTGACGGCGCTCGCCGTTACGCCGGTCACGTCTCAGGCGACCACCATGAGCCAGTCCGCGCCGCCATCTTCTACCACCTTCGACTTGGCGGACACTGTGAGTATCTTTGTCACGTCATCTGCCCCCTAAAACAGCCTATAATCATCCCACTGCAGGGCAAAGGCCTCCTTCTTTGAATTCAAATTACCACAGCAATGATGAGTACACGTCTCAGGCGACTACCATGAGCCAGTCCGCGCCGCCATCTTCTACCACCTTCGACTTGGCGGACACTGTGAGTATCTTTGTCACAACATCTGCCCCCTAAAACGGCCTATAATCATCCCACTGCAGGGCAAAGGCCTCCTTCTTTGAATTCAAGTTACCACAGCAATGATGAGTACACGTCTCAGGCGACTACCATGAGCCAGTCCGCGCCGCCATCTTCTACCACCTTCGACTTGGCGGACACTGTGAGTATCTTTGTCACAACATCTGCCCCCTAAAACGGCCTATAATCATCCCACTGCAGGGCAAAGGCCTCCTTCTTTGAATTCAAGTTACCACAGCAATGGTGGGTACACGTCTCAGGTGATCAGCAAGAGCAAGTCCGCGCCGCCATCCACTGCCACCTTCGACCTGGCGGACACTGTGAGTATCTATGTCACGACATGAACATCTGCACCATTAAACGGCCTATAATTTAGAACAAAGGCCTCCATCATCTAGAGTACTTTAGGAGGGTCAATTACCTTTAAAAGTTTGACAAGACTCAACCGTTTTATTAGGTAAACTCAAAATACTAGCTAAAGAAAATCGGTTTTCTATATTGTAATTCGTGAATCTATGGAATTTTATCTTCGATGAACCACAGTTTGTCAAACTTTTTGACATTTGGGATGGCATCGATCTCATTAGAATATGCTGCGTGGGCGCTTCGTGCTTAGCCGTTTCCGTGCGGAGGTAACCGGGTCACGATTGCGTCAATGCTGATTGTCAGTATCCATGGTCTACCAATATGTAACACCTCCATCCGCAGTTCAGCAACTATTTGAAAACTCTGTTTGAGATAGTTGCTGAGATGTTTCTATGATCTACTCTTATCTCATCAGGATTGGTAGATTTTGTATCTGGAATTGCAAAGGTGCCGTTAGCAACATCCGTGCTACTTTCAATGACGTCGGTCTTCTTTCAAAGACCACTCTTTCGTAGTCGTCGGCTTGCTACGACGATGATGAAGGCTATAGCGCTAAGTAGTAATACTACGTATAGGGGGATCGTAGTATGGTACAGCGACTGTTCAACTCTCAGTTTCACTGACGACTGTAGAGATACTTTGGTACTAACTGTATGAAGGTTTTCTAATTTCATAGTGTCCAAGGTAAATGATGGATGATCCAGGTGCCTCGACTCATCATACTGAGGCATTTCCATTATCTTCATGGCGTGTCCCCTGATGTGCTCGTTCAGGTTGGCTATGGTGAACTCCGCTATCTTGAGGAAGCAGTTCATCGGGATGCTGGATAAATTTAGGCTCATCTCGGTTGCTGTAGTTTGATGAAGCTTGGCAGAAAAATTATTAGTTGATCTTCGGACATTCTGTCTCTATATACCTATAATCTTTGCTAGAAATTGCTACATAAGGTGAGGTAGGACTATAAGGATATTATGATTTTTGTTCGGGATGATTGATAATCTATATCGGATATAAGGTAAAGGATAGACAATCGGCACCTTCATTGTGATTCTATTGCCTATATATAAATATCCTAGCTTAATTTCGTCATAAAAGTCCCTATAATTTATGTCAAGAATTTCATGTTTAGAATATAAAATCCTTATTTTAATAATCATACATATCCTTAAAATTATTTAAGCCTATAATAGATAAGGGGTGCTCGATGCACGTATAAAGGCTAAAGTATTTTCTAGCTTTGATAACTCACGAGATAAATCTTCGATGTTATCCTGCGCCGTAAGAAGTTTTAGGTACCTACATTAAATGAATGTGAGGACTGAAATTTTCTATCAGAAGTATGTTCATTACGTTGCTGTAAATACAGTGTATTAATTTCATCATGCACAAATTCTAAAGCCTGTTCAATACTACCGGGTCGCATGCACCGAATACGAGTGCCTAGTGGGTCGCGCAGACCGCGTAGATATAATTGAAGTGTTAACTTTTTATAGAGCGCGCGTTTCGCTTCGATTGTACTCGGTATATTTTCATGCAGACTAATGTAATATGTCATTAACGTACTAAACAGATTTTGACACTGTTCATAAAACTCTTGAGGGGTTCCCGTACCTTGTGAAAGTAAAGACAAATCGTGATAGAGTGAAGTCTCATCGCGGTGGTCGGCAAATATATTAATTAATATCCTACGAATCTCACTCCAGTTCTCCGGGATACCGTTAGAATTTATTATAGAGGATGCGGGGCCGGTTATCTTGTTTAAGATACCATTTATTAAAGAAAGATTGCTTAACCTATATTCATCACCTTCTCTAACAAATTGAATGACTAATTGATCACACAAATTTACAAACCGCGTTAAAATATTTGAGTGGCCGTCGAACTCGGGAACGAGCTGGAGGGCTTTATAGACTTGGTCTACAGGTGAATCAGCCATACTGCTAGATTTTAAAATATTCTCCTCGTCTATAGTTCCTAAATCCCTATTAGAATCTAACACTAATAATCTATTAACGCTAACTAACCTACGGGACCGCGAT
Organism: Anania crocealis; assembly: GCA_949315895.1. Lineage (NCBI taxonomy): Eukaryota > Metazoa > Arthropoda > Insecta > Lepidoptera > Crambidae > Anania > Anania crocealis. The sequence goes on from OX438877.1 coordinate 1,878,154, forward strand.
TGCCTTGGATGGAAAATCTTGGTGAATTATAGGAAACACAGTAAGGAAAGCAACTCTAGTAGATCTAGGTACTCACATACGCATTTTTGATTTCTCTGCCGTATCTATGTCTGGATACTCCTCTGGACTGCAGCTCTTGTAGGTTCTGGATAGCCGCTCGCCGTGATCGATTCACTGACTCTAATTTACGACTATCCTACCGACTGCGCCAATTACGAAAGCCACAGCCGGAGGTTGCAAAGAATACAAAAATTTAATTAAACTAATTTATTTTAAATAAAAAATTACAATACTAACTACTAGCTAGGGGGTGACGATTGATCGAAGAATGATCATAAAGTGAGGACATTTGGGATGGCATCGATCTCATTAGAATATGCTGCGTGGGCGCTTCGTGCTTAGCCGTTTCCGTGCGGAGGTAACCGGGTCACGATTGCGTCAATGCTGATTGTCAGTATCCATGGTCTACCAATATGTAACACGCGCCTACCACTTGTTTGCGTGTCAATCGCGACAAGTATCATCTAAAGCATGAAATGTTTTTTCTGGCGAATCTTTGTGTGTTTGTTTGCGAACCTCGTGGCGGAGTGGCGTACACGCCGGCTTCCAAAGTGTCGCCTGCTCCGAGGTCCCGGGTTCGATTCCCGCACGGGTCAAGGTAGAACAAAAGTGTTTTTATACATTTTCTCGGGTCTAGGTGTTTGTGGTACCTTCGTTGTTTTTGATTTCAACAATACGAGTGCTTTAATTAGTTACTCACCTTAGGTTCAGAACAATGTGTGTGGTGTTGTCCACATTTATTGATAAACTAGCGGCCCGTCCCGGCTTCGCACGGGTGGACCCGTTAAGTTTTAGTAAGGATCCCTAATCTTTTCTAGCAATAAATATAGCCTATGTCACTCATGGTGAATGTAGCTTTCCAATGGTGAAAGAAGTTTTGAAATCAGCACAGTAGTTTTTGAGTTTATTCATTACAAACATACACACACACAAAAATACAAAAATACAAATCTTTCCTCTTTATAATATTAGGGGTTAAACTATGAAATTGCCGTTTTGTATGGACGAAATCGAGAAAAGTCATTTTTCCATACTAACAATTTTTTAGTTTTTTTTAAAACGCCTGAACCGTTTTCGATGCAATTAAAGGTGAAAGTTAGATGGTTATAAAGCTACACATTATAGTATTTAAATTTCTGAAAATCAAAGTATTTAATACAAATATACCTAATTGAAGCAAGAAGGTCAGCTGACACATTGTAAGGGGTCTTTTCAACGACTTCCTCTGAAATAATAGGCAATAGTATTGCATTTTTTTTTAGTCAAAAGTTATTTAGTTTTTGATACAATACAAAAAGAATTACGCAATAATATGACTATACTTAAGAGCTATAAACAAAATAAAAAGTGGGAAAATAACCGGCAATTTCATAGTTATTAGTGTATATAATATACCCAGTTTATTTATCTTCTAAAAACAAAGTTATATCCGACCTGTAAAAGTGAATAGTTTTGTCGGTGATATTATTGTACCATCCCGGTACAGCTTTGACAATTTTCTAAAATAATTCTCATCTATGTCTTCAGCCCGCGCCCCCTGTGCCCTCGTGTCGGTTCCCAAAGCTGGAGGAGTGCGCCCACTTCCACTACGAGAGGGTCTCGCTGGGGGGGCTCAGCATCGAGGCCGTCCCGTGCGAGGACTCGTGCGTAGATCCGGAGGAAGGTATGTGTTGCCATGAAAGATAACTAAAATAGGCGCGACGAAAGATTTTGAAATCCTTTTTTCACGAAATTAAATTACGAAATAAATTTTATACGTAAATTTTATTTACGAAAAAACCTTTATTTCGTTCATAAAATTAAGTTTTACGAAGTTTAAAGCAATTTTTTAAATATTTTTTTAATTGTACTCGAAAATAACATACAGGTGTCATGGCGTCGGTTGTGACGTCACGATGAGGTAAACATGTAATTGTATCTATGCGTAGCAAATAAAGTAAACAAACATTATAGTAATTTGTGTGGTTAAAATGAATTCCAAAGATTTTAAGAGTTGTGCAGTAGCTCAGTGTAAAAACACGTAATCAGTAGTAAGTGTTCACAAGAAGAAAACACAGCGAATGACAGTATAGTCAGCGGAGTTTATGTGATCGTGAGTGTTGAAAATGTTTTCAATATGTATTTTTCCTTATAATCATTAAATCGTCGATTTTTTGATACTGTCGTCACGCCTATTGTTGTTCTTAAAACATATCGTCGTAACATGAAACTTGAACATAGTAAATATACACCGTGCATTATCAACCACCTGAAAAACGAAGTCTACGTTATGTAACCATTATGTATAACATCATGGCAGTGTTATTTATTTTATCGATAAAAAAAATTAGACATATTTCATATTGATTTAGCTATTCGTTTTTAAACACGCTGTGATGCGCACGGACGTAGCTGTGAGGGTTCATTCACCTGGGACCCCGCTGCAGCAAAATAATACGTCCAAGCGCGTCACAGCGTGTTTCGACAGTGATTCAATAAATACTAGAGGTAATTTGCTAAAATGATACTGTTCTAGTTTTTTGAGAATTTAATTTGTTTAGAAGTAATAAAATTAAATCAATTGCGAGCAGCACATAGTTCTAGTAGTCCCGTTAAAGAACAGTTTAAAATTGTCCATTTGACGACCATTTGGATCAGCGGTAGTGGACGCTGCTTCTGAGCCATGGGTCGCGGGTTCGATCCCCGCACAGTACAAATATTTGTGTGCATGAACATGTCTGTTTGTACTGGTCTGGGTGTATTCTATGTATTATAAGTATGTATTTACAAAAAAAAAAGTATATAAGTAAGTTTATCGGTTGTCTAGTACCCCATACGACAGGGTACTTAATAGTAGCTTAATTTGGGACTAGATGGCTCTGTATGGCCAAGTGAGGCATGTCTTAAAATATTATATATTATGTCTAATATCTTGGTTCCAGGTTGGATCAGCCTCAAAGTCCGTTCGCACGTGACCTCATCGGACGATTCCATCACGCGTCCGTTGTCGACGAGCTGGAGCGCCTCGGGAGACGTATGCGAATGGACCCTGACTAGAAGCCGAAGGCATTTCGAGCAGTTGGACACGATGCTTCATAGGTAAGTTAATAATCGATGAGTTTGCTCTTGACTACATACTTAACTCTACGGTTAAGAAGAAGCCTAAGATGGAGCGAGCTTACCCAGAGGTACTGGTTCTCCCGCACACCAGCGGAACGCAAGTGTTTGTCGCTGGACTCCAGCCGGAGGGTGGTAGCATCCAGGCGGCATCTTACGAAGCCTACCACCGTAGAGGGATCTGTTAGCCGTCATCAATAGTTAGAAAATCAAAGACGCCGTTGCCCAGGGTGGATGGATCACGAGGAGGTGGATCCCACGACCCCAAGACATTCCTGCCGTATAATAATAGATTGAAGTGGCGGAGTGGCGTACACACCGGTTTCCCGGACGGGTCAATGGTCGAGTGTTTTAAATAGTTATTCAAATTGGGATCAGAACAATGTGTGTAATGTTGTCCACATTTATTTATTTATATATTATTTATGTATGCTGCCCCAGGTGTATATACGACCGCAAAGTGTCCGGTCTACCCGACCTATCGCAAGACATGCCGACGGACGAGGCCCAGTACCGCCGCCTGGTGGCCGACTACGCGCACCACCTGTCCATCATCGCTGACGACTCGCTCAACTGCGGACCGGTGCTGAACTGGCTTCAGATGGACAACAAGGGTATGTAGAGTAGTGTAGACCTGGACCAGATTAGTAGCGTAGGAGATTGCGCTTCTGATCTAGGATTATGTGTCTATAATCATTCAGTTCTGTATCGCTTGTAGTTCTGTATGTAGATCCGTGGACGTAGAAAGAAATGGGTTCCTTTTGAATATATGAGAGATAGAAAGGCGCAGGTGGAGGGGTCATTGAACTCTGTGTCAGATACAGAAGTGGTCGCTGTCATTAACATTTTGGAACCTACAGTCTAAATGAAGAATAAACTTTAGTGACTTGAGGGGAGTAAATGTCTTTAGACTGAGAAATATTGAAGAGGAGGGGCTAGTATCTTCAGATGTGTATGTTTAGGCTAGAGGAAATTTCCGAAGGTCCCTAGTCTCTTAGTATGTAGATCCGAAGACTGGCCTTAGATGGACAACAAGGGTATGTAGACCTGGACCAGATATAGTTTTATGATATGATATGATCATAAATGCTTTACTATGTGACAATAACCTTCCACTCAATTTCGTGTCGATTTGATTTGAGGATGGAGCTAAAAAGTGGTTTCTTTTGAAGGAGGTTTGAGAATAGAGATTTTGTGGGCAGGTCGTTGAACTCTGTGACATAGACAGAAGTGGTGGCTGTCATTAAGGTGTTTAGTTGGGGTGTTGATGGGGAAGTGGGGGCTGAAATTAAACACTTGCCCGAATTCAATCATCCACTTTGGTAGCTGCTGTTACTACGCCATCTTTCGCCATTTTTTCGAACTAAATACCCTCAAGACTGTTTTTCTAACTCTGTTGTCTATTTCTTTGTCACTAGGTCACAAATTGCTCGTCGCGAACGAAGATTCTAGTTCAATAAACACGCCGGCCGTGGCCGCAGCGTACTCGGTCAGGAAATACGTGTCGCAGGTGTGTAACATGATATACTTCAATTTTATGACAGACTAGGTGTTGCCGGCGACTTCTTACGCATGAATTTTTCAATTAAAAGCTATCTTATATAGTAACCGTACGTTTTTTCGGAAGTGATAATAGTCTGTATTGTTCTAGCCTGCGATCTACCTCATAGTTATGTTACAAATAGATTTTTCGAGCCCTTTTTCCTGTTATCGAGTAACAAAAAAACGTAGGCCTCTATTTTACGCCCACTGCGGGTTCTATTTAATGGAACTGTTAAACGCTTTTTAAGGTTATTCCTAATGTATTTTCTGTTTTGTTTTGCAGGCACGAGACGAGATCAGTTTCGAAGTGGGGGATATGATCTCTATCATAGATATGCCTGGTGAGTCCATACCCCTTATACCTAGATCTTATTTCATATTGGTCAGCATCTTCATCCCTTCATTCCATCTACACTTAATGTTATAAAGAGGAAACATTTGTATTTTTGTGTGTGTGTGTGTGTGTGTGTGTGTGTATGTTTGTGATAAATAAACTCAAAAACTACTGTGGCGATTTCAAAAATTCTTTCACCATTGGAAAGCTACATTCACCCTGAGTGACATAGGCTATATTTATTGCAAGCAAAGAATACGTCTCCTTATTAAAAAAAACTTATGTCCACCCATGCGAAGCCGGGACTTTTTAAAATATTTTTTTTTGTTATAAAACAATTATATGTAAAAAGCTAGGCATTTTTTTTTTAATAATGACAGTGTCCTACCGTAGAAAAACAGACCGTAGTTTAAAAAGTGTTCTCTACTCTCAATGATCCCTACGTCATCGCTTCAGTCTCACTCACTCATTGGCCGCGGCACGTGTATCGGACAAGGACAAGGTTAAGCGCCGCACATAAAAAACGAGATGTTTTATTTTACTCCTCAATTTAAATTTTTCATTTATGAAGTATGTATTTCAGAATGCTTAAAGTATTTGAAACGAAGTGACCTTATATAAGAAAATACTGTTTGGTTCGACGTATTAGGCAGGATTTACAGTGCTTATTCGCATGTACGATGTTCACGCCAATGGGGGCTATCGCTAGTGAATTTGCCACTAGAGGCGCTAGTGTCGCGTGAGGTCCAGGTTTATTCACTTTGTACTGGTTTTAGCGGAATTTGTTGCATAAATTATAATTTCTTTAATTTACCTGCTGAAAAGTGATCTCCTTCGTAAAATATCGCAAATATGGATTATTTGGCGATTAATGTGAACGCTTTAAAAGCGGAATTAAGAAAAAGCGCAAAAATAGGCGGCCTCAGGAGCAACTATTTCAGAAGTTAGGTTGTTGATATCAAGATAGTTATTTATAAACAATATAACCTTAATTAGATTCAAGATATAACACTTTGTTTCGGCGCCCATTGCCTTTGATAGCTATACCTCCGGACCTCAGTCTACAGTGGCGCCAACTGGTGAGCAAAGAAACGGTAGTCCCCATTGTGCTTATAATAATTTCCCGCAGGTCCCCAGGAGTCGTTGTGGTGGCGCGGCAAGCGCGGGTTCCGCGTGGGGTTCTTCCCCCACCACTGCGTCGCTGTTATAGGCGACAAAGTGCCCAGGCATATGACGCAGCCGCCGCCTATTGTCGGGTGAGTCTTAGTAGTTTAGATCAAAAACCTATACTAAATAATAAAGCTGAAGAGTTTGTTTGTTTGAACGCGCTTATCTCAGGATTTACTGGTTCAAGTTGAAAAAATGTTTTTGTGTTGGATAGACTATTTATCGAGGAGGGCTCTAGGCTATATAACATCACGCTGCGACCAATAGAAGCGAAGCATCAGTGAAAAATGTTGCAAAAATAATTCAATTCAATTCATTTATTTACAAGAAAACATGGTACAATAAGATCATAAGAAGAGTACAAAAAGGTCAGCATGTCTCGCCATTATATTGGCATGTAAAAATTTAAATATTGATTAGTAAAGGTAGCAATAATAATCAAAATAATATGTCAATAGTAATACTTATGTCAGCAATATACGAGTAGCAATATGTCAATAGTTACATTAGGTTTGTCAAACAGGATTCATTTAATAAGCTCATTTATACTGTAAAAATTTTTTTCAAGAAGCCAATCATACAATTTGCTTAAAAATAGCGGTTTTCTAAGATTTTTTATACATACGGGTATCTTGTTATATATTACTATACACATGTACAAGCAACTCCTCATATACAAAGCGGTTCTTTTGCGATCATAATAACAGAAATTGACGCGGACGAAGTCGCGGGCAACAGCTAGTGATTACATAAACATACATACATACATACATACACTCACGCCTTTTTCTCGGAGGGGTAGGCAGAGACCACATCTTTCCACTTGCTACGATCCTTACAGACTACTTTCGCTTCATCCACATTCATTAATCTTTTCATACACGTTCGCTGGTTTAGGGTACTCTTGACCTGACCTTTCTTTAGAACTTCCCCGATTTGATCAAGATAAGTTCGTCGAGGCCTTCCCCTTCCAACATTTCCATTCATACTCGCCATATATATCTTTTTAGTCAATCTGCTTTCATTCATCCTCTCAACATGTCCAAACCATTTAATCATTCCTTTTTCAATACTGGTCACTACATCCTCTTTTACACCACATCGATCCCTTATCACACTATTTTTAATCCTGTCACTCAGATTGACTCCAATCATACTTCTTAACGCTCTCATTTCCACTGCATTTACTCTGCTTTCATGTTTTCTCTGCCACACCCAACTTTCACTCCCATACATCACTGTTGGAACCAACACCCCTCCATGCACAGCCAGGCGGGCCTTTTCGGACACCTTCTGACTGCTCATAAAAGCGTGCAACGCTCCATTCACCATGTTGCCGGCATTTACTCTCCTTTCAATATCACTATTACACCTTCCATCCGCTGTAAACATTGATCCCAAATAAACAAACTCTTTCACTTGCTCCACTTTTTCATCTCCTATCAAAATGTTACACTCTGTCATGCTATCCTCCTTTTCAAAAAAAAAAAAAAAATATTACATAAACTTAACACAAATACGGGATTTAATGAACTTTCGATTATTTAAATCCAATTTTGGTGTTAAGTTTATGTGTAACAATGCAAATAAGTTTACATACACAAAATGTTTTTATTTTCTACACAGGATGAAATTGTAATCACCTTCCAAATTTTAATATAGCAATCTACGAGATAAAAAACAAATGACGTATTTGTTCTTTTGGTATAGCCCAGTACAAAAATGTCAAGATAAAGCCCCTAGAAATTGTCCGCCGAAAATCTGTAACTTTGGTCCATACGGCCTCCTTGCAACACTTTTTTTACGCGATTCGCATGTCATTCATTCATTACGATACTATTCATAACTTGTTGATTTTCCTTTCATACCTTAACGTGCTTAAGACCGTAAAAATTTAAAACTATGTTGCGAAAAATGTTTTCGGATGACAACTTGACCTAAATTTTTACTTCATAAATGGGCTCTATATACGATACTAAAAGCCTAAAAAAATTTTTTGACCGTCATCCTGTATAGTTAAAGGTTATAAGGGTTGAGAATCACTAACTCAAAATGATTGACATAACAGATATGTTTATGTTTAGGTTTCTAGTTAATTTAAAATATCAAAAATGTGCACAATGTAACATTACTATAACTTAACAGTAAAAACATATATATAAATATAATTAAACACAGTATGAATATTAAGAAACCTACTACTAAAAACCTTAAAAAATATAATATAACTAATAACTAAAATATATTACTAAAAGGAGTCCCTTTAGGCAAGGATCCGAAGATACTGGCAGCGTTCCCCCTTTGTATGGCTAAACTAATTCTTTGTCCGAAGAAGCTGCCAGCTCTTCGGTCTCCTGTGATGTCGACTAACCTTTTTGCTATTTCTTTGAAAAGTCTTATAGCACTAGGACCCCAAGGACCGAGGGTCTCGACAACGAATGGGACAAAATCATATTCGGAACCTAGACCCCTGTATTTACATGCTTTAGCTTTTTCAGCCGCTTCACATGCCGCACCAGCTCTGTTGTTGGTTCCATGTAGATGGGAAGGGGCCAGCGTGTCTGAACAGGTTGCATCCCATACCAGCACCCGGCCCATCTTCCATGGAATCAAACTCATACCATCTGGTCTCTTGCCATCGTCTCTTGCAATACTAGTCGGCTCAAGTAGACTTGGCACGTTGATGGTGGCAAGGGACCGGCGTATGATATCGTTAAGTGCTGCATGTCTCGAGAAGCGGCCTGCACTTTTTTGGCATGACATTCCGTGATGTCCTAGCTTGTCGACATCACTGTCACAGGGACATTTATGAGGCTTAGGCTACCAGTTGATAAAATATGATGTCCTTAACAAAACAATAACGAAAAGTGTAAAAAAATGTGAAGTGAAGTAACGGCTTATCTTCTCACTACAGGGAATAGGCCTCCATAGTCGAATTCAAGTTACCACAGCAATGATGGGTACAGGCATAATTACCGCGCTTGCCAAATGACCCCTATTTGGCAAGTGCCATAGTGCCATAGTGCTCACCAAATTCCAATGTTTTTGTTGCCCTATCCGGGGTTCGAACCCGTGATCTTGGCCCGGTAGTCAAATCACTAGACCTACAGAACGTTATGAACGAAAAGTGTAATCTGAGTTACCATACGATCAAAACTAACAAAGTTAATAAATTTTTAATAACTGTTTTTCAAGTAAATAAATTGCTAGTATAAAATTCAAAATACAAAAATTGGAATAAAAATTTTTAACTGACCGAGTACTGTACTACCCTGGTTAGTGAAAGATTGTTGGTTCGATTCGAGTTTATTAAAGTCTTTACGCTGTAAGCCAGCGGTTGTTGAAAAGCTGTTTCATCTCAACTGATTCTTATTTGACAGACTGACGGTCATACAACAGTGATCCCATTAGGGTTCCGTTTGTTATTTTTGAATGTTTTTCTCAAAAGCGGTTTGGCCATCAATGTTATCTCATAACAAGTTTCTACCCTCGTCAGGTCAGTCGCAGTGGCCCCCGTGAAGCCTGTCCTCCGCAAACACGGCAAGCTGATCAGCCTGTTCCGTTCGTTCATCCTCGCCCGGCCCGAGCGCCGCCGCCTGAAGCAGCAGGGCATCCTGCGGGAGCGCGTGTTCGGCTGCGACCTGGGGGAGCATCTGCTGAACGTGGGCCACGACGGTGAGTGGTTCCACCTAGCCGAAGGGCTCCAGTGGCGACCCCAGGGCTGCGGCAAATGCCTCAGGGCCGTAGTAGTTACACCCGGGATCCAGCAGAGACCCCATGGCTCCAGCGGCGACCCCAGGACTGCAGTAGTGATCCCAGGGCTGCAGTAGATAAGTTAGGGCTGCGGCAGCGGTTCCAGGGCTCCAGCGGCGACCCCTAGGCTTCAGCAGCGACCCCAACACCATGGGCTGTGGCAGTATCCTCAGAATTGAGATTGAATAAATTCGAGAAAACACTAAAATAAAGCATCCGTTATCGTTATCCAGTGCCTCAGGTCCTAGTGGCTTGCGCGTCGGCGATCGAGGCGCGTGGCGCGGTGGACGGCGTGTACCGTCTGTCCGGCGGGTCGGGGCTGACGCAGCGGCTGCGGGCCGCCTTCGACGCGGGGCTCGCGCCCGACCTGGCCGCGCCGCCCGTGGCGCGCGACCCGCACGCCGTGCCCAGCCTGCTGAAGATGTACTTCAGGTGAGATATGGGCTCCTGGTAGATTGATTGTCTGACGGCGGAATACAGAGTGTTTAAGAAGCTTCAAGGTCAAATAATTTAGACATTGCACATGGCTAGAGCCTTGTTAAGATGTACTTTAAGTGTGATATGGACTCCTGGTAGTTAGATTGTCTGACAGTGATATACCTACCGAACAAACTTAACGAATGTCGCACATGGACTAAGTCTGAACCAGACTCACTTCAGTTTAGATATGGGCTCCTGGTAGTTTCGAATGTCTGACGGCGATAAGTAGCTTAAAGGTCGACGAACTTGACGAACGTTGCACGTGATAAGCCTTATCAAGCAAGTTGTACGCACTTCAAGCAACATATGGACTCCTGGTAGTTTGGCTGTCTGAAGGTGATAGAAGTTCAATTAATTAATAGACTCAGGCGTTACTTTGCGGAAATCCATAACTAATTATGGATTTAGAAAATTATTTTGCTAATGATTTCCGCTTGTTAATATACCGGCCTAGATACCTTCACCACACTACCCGCACTAACACTGATTTGAGGAAGCACCTGCACCACACTAACACTGATTGAGCAAACACTATTTCATGCAGGAAACCGCCCGCCCTCCCTCAAAAATGCATGCAGTACAGTTAATGCAATTATTAGTACCCAACACCAATACAATAAAAAAGTTGTGCGTGTACTAGTGTACACACGTAAGAAGTGAAACTTCTTTATGGCCTTATTTTTCGAAAAATGATCTACATGCAACTTTCCAGAAATTGGTTAAATTGGTTAAATTAGTTAAATTGGTTACATTGGTTAAATTGGTTAAATTGGTTAAATTGGTTAAGTTGGTTAAGTTGGTTAAGTTGGTTAAATTGGTTAAGTTGGTTAAATTGGTTAAATTGGTTAAATTGGTTACATTGGTTAAATTGGTTAAATTGGTTACATTGGTTAAATTGGTTAAATTGGTTAAATTGGTTAAATTGGTTATGTTGGTTAAGTTGGTTAAGTTGGTTAAGTTGGTTAAATTGGTTAAATTGGTTAAATTGGTTAAATATTATTTCACTTTACCTTTTTGCTATCGTCTGAACCAATCGTGGTAGGGGCAAGAAAAAGATGGCGCGTAACCGAAAAATGTGACGAAAATTTGACGCAACTTTCCAGAAATTGGTTAAATTAGTTAAATTGGTTAAATTGGTTACATTGGTTAAATTGGTAAAATTGGTAAAATTGGTTAAATTGGTTACATTGGTTAAATTGGTTTTTTTTTTTTTTATTACATATAACTATAATATTATTTTACAAAGAATAGAGTAATAAAAATAAAAATATAAATATTTACACAACAAAGCCTATACTACTTACATGTAATTAAACAGAAAATCTATTTATAGGTAATAACCTATAAATAGAATATCTGTTTAAGATCACTATCTTGTGGAAAGGTGCCCAGCAGGCTGGCCACATTACCGCGTTGAATAGCCAAACTAATTCTTTGGGCCAGGTACAGGCCAGCCTTGGTATCGTGAGATGTTTCGACCAACCTTTTAGATAACTCACGATACAGTTTGTGGGCGCTTGGTCCCCACGGTCCCAAGGTTTCTACCCCAAACGGTTCAAATATGTAAGTCTCACCAAGACTTTCATATTTGCGCCGTTTGAGGAGCTCCGCAGAAGCGGCAGCTGAACCTGCCCTGTTGCCAGTCGATGAAAGATGAGAAGGCGCTAGAGTATCGACACATGTAGCATCCCACACCAGAGGCCTACCCATCTTCCAAGGAACGAGAGTCATACCATCAGGACGCTTGCCATCGCTACGAGCGAGACCGTTTGGTTCCAAAACGGCCGGTATACGCGCGCTGACAAGAGCCCGACGGATGACATCGTTTAAATTGGCATGACGGGGGATTCTGCCAGCACTTCTGCAGCAAGAGAGACCGTGGTGAGCAAGTTGATCTACAACCTTTCCACAAGTACAGAGATGTGGAACAGAATTGAATGCTCCTAATCGAAGGCTTAAGGCAACTCTAAAAGAAACATTATCTATTAATGTGCCTAGGGCAGGAGAAGGGAGGGATTTTAACCATAAGCCTGATTCCCACTCAGCAACAGCTAAAAGACGAGCACGGTCTGCAGAGCTGGTTGTCGTTTGTAATAAATTATCACGCACAACTCTACAAAGCGGCTCGTCCCACAGCCGCTGAGCTGACTGGTTGCGAGGTAGCTCATCTGAGGTTTGGGTTCTCCACGCGTCAATAGCGTCGGCCAAAAAAGGAATATGAATGGAGTTTGACTGATGGGAATTTCTAAGAATTTTGCTGATTAGGTCAAAATTGCGATGAGTTGAAGACAGATAGGCTGGAAGACTGACACTGGATATTAACCTAATTCCTAGGCCTCCATGCCGAATAGGTAAAGAAGCTTGTGACCAAGTCCGGCCTTCCAGCTTAATATTTAATGTTGATGAAAGAGTATGTTTTATGATATTGTCTAATTTAGATAGTAAGTCCATATGGTTCCAAAAATGTGATGCACGAAGAGCGTACATGAATTTTGGTACAAAGAGACAGTGCCGAATGATGGTGTAGGCGATGTGGCTATTTATTTTCAGTAATCGATCAGTAACTGAGTTAAACTTTGTTATTTGTTCAAAAGTATAATCCGAAAAAGATTCATTAAAGATTGGAGAACCGAGAAGTCGAAGTGAAGATTTACTTATAATTTTTATGTTTGGAGCCAAAAGTCTGAAACGGTTTATTATATCCTCACGCCGCGTGCAATTTGGAGGAATATAAAGTTCGCATTTAGAAAAATTTAGTTCTAAACCGCAAATTTGAAAAGCTCGTATCAAGGTCTCAAAGTCTTCTAAAACTACTGAAGGATCACCACCAAGGGTTCCATCGTCTAAGTACCAAATGTTAAATTTAGATTTTAATTTTGTTATAATGGGGTGAATAGCCAGGCTAAAAATTGCTGGACCAAGAGGGTCGCCCTGTTGGCACCCAACAGAGGAAGAGAGTAGGTGCTTCTTGTACATTAGTTTTGTGGGAGTGCTGTAGCACTGCCACAAAAAACTAAACAAAGAAGGCACCTCTCTTTGAATCTGTGACAAAAGAACTCCTCTGTCGACAGAATTGAAGGCATTCTTGACATCTAATTTTAACAATATTGCATTGGGCTGAAAATTTAAAAACGATCGAGTGGCATGGATAGCACCTTCACATCCACCAGCAACTCCAAAACCTAACTGAATGGGCTGAAAGAGATCGCTTAGCGTACTAGACATCGCCCGGCAACCGATTTTGGCTGCTAAACGGCGATATGTAGTACCCACAGCGATCGGTCTTATGCCTCCGTCTTTCTTTTTAAGAGCACAGAGATTGGCGCCATAAATAGTCTCAAGAATGCCCTCATTAACCTGGCCAGAAAGCAAAAAATTTACAAAAGATGTCAGTACCTCGAGCAAGCTTACGCTGGCCTCACCACCAGCGTTCAGAAGATCCTTGAGATGCTGTGCAGAGAGGCCATCGAGACCAGCTGCGGTACCGCATCGAAAGCCATTGACTGCTTGGAGAACCTCAGAAGGAGATGACTGCAAGTTTGTAAGAGTGGTACTAGGAGGATCAGGAAGAGAAAGGTTATCAGCGGGATGAGGGTGCTTAGTATGGAGTGCCAAAAGTGTGTCTGGAGTGTCAGGTGCCAGTGTATCGTCCGAAAAAAGGAGACGAGCTGCACCTTTAATATCTCCTTCGCATAATTTTGCTTCAATGTGATGGAATGGAGACCTATTGCTTGAATTTTGAGGATGAATACATGTAGTTGCACTGGAATGACTTGAAGAGCAATTGTCTTTAATTTGAGAGGTAAGGGATCGAGTGCTGCTTTTGGATGAATCTAAGTGTAAAATTCTGTAAGGAAAGGTTAGAAGATGTTCCCATGCCTGTGCAGAATTCAGATTCACTACAGATCTAAGTTCTGAAGTCAATTTCTGAGCCACACAGATACGGGCACCACGGGGAACTCTTTTGAGCACCGGAACAGTATGCTTTAACTTGGACAAACGTAGCCAAAATGGGTCCGACGAAGGAAATCGTAAGGGATGCTGGTTTGATTGGTCGGATAGTGGTAAAATGGGTACCTCAGAAAGCGGGGCCTGCGAAACATCAGGAATAGTTTGTCTTACCTGGTGATGACACCGACTTATATGAATATTAAGCCCTCTCTGCCCTTTGAAAAATCGCTGGGGATCACATATATTACACGCCACATAAGGAGTATTCATAAATGTTAAAAATATATGCTAGACTTAAAGTAAAATATTAACAGAATATGATGGATAGTAAACAAATAAACAATAACAAAGAATGTATCTTATTGATGACATCAGTCAACAAACACGAACAATCCGCTTTGTCACTCCGATTCACACAGAAAATAACAATTGCTTTATGCCATCAGTCCATGGAAATAGCCGACGAAGATTTTGTAATAAGTAGTATTCTTTGATGGCAAACTTTAGTAAATTACTCTTCTCTTCTGGAGTCTCTGACAAATGTCAACGGCAAAACAGCTGTTTTCATGTTAGGGCGTAGGATACCGGGCAGTTGTCCGCACATGCCAAAAAAAAATTAATTGTTCGGGATCCAATCCTCATGAAATTAAGTAGTTTTAAAACTAATATTTATATAATTTTATATTTTAAATATTGGGTCAATTTTGTTGACAGAGATGTCAGCTGTCTTTTTGTCAGGAATTGAATCATTTTAAATTGGTTAAATTGGTTAAATTGGTTACATTGGTTAAATTGGTTAAATTGGTTAAATTGGTTAAATTGGTTAAATTGGTTAAGTTGGTTAAGTTGGTTAAGTTGGTTAAGTTGGTTAAGTTGATTAAATTGGTTAAATTGGTTAAATTGGTTAAATATTATTTCACTTTACCTTTTTGCTATCGTCTGAACCAACCGTGGTAGGGGCAAGAAAAAGATGGCGCGTAACCGAAAAATGTGACGAAAATTTGACGCAAAACGTGACGGTAAATTTTTTCCAACGCCGATAAAGAAGTTTCACTTCAAAAATAATAGAAAACAGCACACTCAGGCACGGTAGAAAGAGTGGGAGATACTAGTTCCTCTCCCTTCCCCTCGATCTTACGCTTTTTCGATCAGCATCACGTGACCCTGACGCGAGTTTGGAAGTTTTTACCCATCCAACAAAAAAGTGCTCAGCGCCGCTAAAGAAGTTTTCACTTCAAAAACCTCAACGCGTTTCGCCACTTCACGTGGCATCCTCAGGAGATGTTGTCGTCGAAGTTGCGCAGCGAAGGCTTCCTCAAATCAGTGTTAGTGCGGGTAGTGTGGTGAAGGTATCTAGGCCGGTATATTAACAAGCGGAAATCATTAGCAAAATAATTTTCTAAATCCATAATAAGTTCAATAAACTTGGTCAACTAACATAGCTTAACGGCCATTTCCAATAACCTATCTATCTTCAGCTTTGGCATATCGGAGATAGAAAACAACTTCTGTCTTTGTTTCTCTAGACGGCAAAAACAGAGATAGAAACTGTTTCCTATCTCCGATATGCCAAAACTGAAGATAGATAGGTTATTGGAAATGGCCGTTAGACTACGAGTACTGCGTCTTCCGTCATCTGCATTATACAGGTTGTACAAAAAATGAAAGATAATTCTATAACGGCAGGTGGATCTCATCATATCCTACTCGACACCAAATATTTAAAGAAAAAGTCGCTTAATCACGATATTTATTGTTCGTGATTTTTCCGGAAATAATGTATTAATTATTATAATTCATGTCAGTTCCGTAAATGATCACTTTTTTACAGTCCTGTTTTTTTTTAAACTCATGTATGCTTGTGTCATCTAAAGCAACGTTAGTCTCTTTTCATAATATATGAATAAGCGTAGAGTAGTAAACAATAAGACTCATCTGCTGTTAAAGGATCATCCTTCAATTTTGAACTGTATTTATACTGTATACGGGGAAACCTGTTCAAATTAATGTCAAAATATTGTTAATGCTACATTCCTTTCATATTCTGTGTGTTTTTCTATGTAGGTATAATACGAGGGCGGGTCAATAAGTCCGTGACTTTTGGAATAAAACACAGATTTTTTGATAAATAAATCATTTTATTTTTCAACGTAGTCTCCCTTGAGCTCTATACACTTTGTCCAACGCTTCTCCAATTTTTTTATTCCTTCCAAAAAATATGATTTGTCGAGGTCCTCAAAATAGACCTTTGTTTGCGAGATGACTTTATCATTGGAGTCAAATCTTTTTCCATCAAGCCATTTCTTCAGGTTTGGGAACAAGAAGTAGTCACTCGGAGCCAGATCTGGAGAATAGGGCGGATGAGGGAGCAATTCATAGCCCAATTCATGGATTTTTGCCATGGCAACTGCACATGTGTGCACCCTTGCATTGTCTTGGTGGAAAAGAACTTTTTTCTTGGCCAAATGAGGTCGGTTTTTTTTTCCAATCGTCATTGAAGCGGTCCAATAAGTTGGCATAATATTCCCCATTGATTGTTCTTCCCTTTTGAAGGTAGTCAATGTAGATTATCCCACGTGCATCCCAAAAAACAGTCGCCATAACTTTATTGGCTGACAAACCCACCTTGGCCTTCTTTGGCGCTGATTCACCCTTAGAAACCCACTGTTTTGACTGTTGTTTGGTCTCTGGTGTGTTGTGATGGATCCATGTTTCGTCCACGGTTACAAAACGGCGCAAAAACTCCTCCATATTGCGACTAAACAACGCCAAACCTTCCTGTGAAGTTGTTACACGATTGCGTTTGTGGTCGACTGTGAGCAAACGCGGCACCCATCTTGCGGAAAGCTTTCTCATACCCAAGTGATCTTTCAAAATTGAAACCACTGAGCCATGCGAGATCCCTACGGCTTCCACAATCTCTTGCACTTTCAATCTTCGGTCAGCCAACACCATATCGTGAATTTTTTCGATTGTTTCGGGTGTAGAGACCTCAACTGGGCGTCCAGGACGTTCGGCATCTTCAGTGCTTGTACGGCCACAATGAAATTCAGTAAACCACTTTTTTACCATTGAAATCGATGGTGCAGAGTCCCCATAGTATTTATCAAGCTTAGCCTTGGTCTCGGTAATGGTTTTTTTTCGCAAAAAATAATGCTTAATAAGCACACGAAATTCACTTTTTTCCATTTATTCCTCATATTACTGGGTAGTCTGATAAAGATAGCTGTCAGACACAAACTAACTGACGCAGCAAGTTCAAATTTTGGTAGGAGTCAACTGACAGATACCTGTTGCCAGGAGTAGTGTTGCTTTTTCGGTAAAGAGGTCAGAAATTCAAAAAGTCACGGACTTATTGACCCGCCCTCGTAAGTATGTATTTAAAAAAAAAGTATACATCGTGCAATTTTAACCACTTGTAAAACGAAGCCTACGTTATTGGATCATTATGTATAACATCGTGGCAGTGTTATTTTTCTTTTATTAAAAATAATTATTGAAAAATTTTAATTTGTGATTCATACTTTTAATTTTGTAACACGCTGTGACGCGCCCAGACGTATTATCTTGTTTGAGGCGGGTTTTCGGTTGAATGGACCTTACACAGCTACATCTGTGGGTGTCACAGCGTGTTTCAAAATAAATAGCTGAACCGATATTCAATGTTTTAATAAAAAAAATGTTTGTAAAAAAATTAAATAACGTTGCCAAGATGTTATACATCCAGCATAGCATGTTTTAAAAAATATTATCTTATTATCCACTGATGGTTTTCTGTAATAAAATAAAGATGCATTCATCGCTTCCCTCCGAAGTGTTCTATCCCCGACCGATCGTTGCAGAGAGCTCCCGAACCCTCTATGCACGTACCAGCTGTACGAGAGCTTCGTGCGCGCCGTGCAGCAGCCCGACGAGCCCGCCCGCCTGCGCGCCGTGCGCGACGCCGCCGCCAAGCTGCCGCCGCCGCACTACAGGTACACTTGTACTGCAGCAGCAGCCCGACGAGCCCGCCCGCCTGCGCGCCGTGCGCGACGCCGCCGCCAAGCTGCCGCCGCCGCACTACAGGTACACTTGTACTGCAGCAGCAGCCCGACGAGCCCGCCCGCCTGCGCGCCGTGCGCGACGCCGCCGCCAAGCTGCCGCCGCCGCACTACAGGTACACTTGTACTCCGAGTGAGATATGGACTCCTGGTCCTGGTAGTCTTGCCGCAATATCGCCGTAATGGACCCACAGCTCAGGTAGCTAGCTATTTGCTGTTTGATCGAGGATAGTGTGATTGTTGAGATCTCTTTAATGGCTATGCAGTCCTGGTACTTTCATTTTTATTGGGTATGAAAAAGTGGTGGATTCATCGATAAAATTATATGAGGGCCTTTTTGGTTTGGTAAAAAATGAATTTGATAATCATTTTAAGCAGAAAAAAGTAAAAATCAACAAACAGAATTGTAAGTTTAATGAATGGGCTACACCTGGTATTTACAAAAGTAGAAAAACATTATATGATTTGTATAGTCTAAAAGCTGAATCTCAAAACCACAACATTATAGACCATGTTAAAAAATACTCCAAATTATTTAAAATAGTATGCGCCAGAGCAAAGTCAATTTATCTTCATAATTTAATTTCGGCTTCCAAAAATAAAGCGAAAACTACTTGGAATATTATAAATAAAGAAACATGTAGACTAAAACCAAGCAATCCTGCTTACTCTCTCAAATTAGGGGATAAGTTAATAAACACGAGCACAGAGGTTGCGAATACATTTGAGAATTTTTTTTCAAACATAGCTTCCTCCACTACTGAAGGGCTTGCTTCTTCCGCTGATCTAGCTGAATCCCTTCTCAAGTCGGCTGTCGATGAGTGCAAATTTTCATTTAATTTTAGACATATAAACCCTGATTTAATTATAAAAACTTTTAGAGAATTGAATATGAAAAAAACTGAAGATCTTTGGGGAATTTCCGTTCATATTATCAATACAATTATAAATTCAATAGCCCCTCATCTCGCAATAATTTTCAACAAATGTATTGATGATAGACAGTTTCCAACTTTAATGAAGTTTAGCAAAATTATTCCATTATTTAAATACGGCGAGAAATGCGATCCCGCTAATTTTCAACCAATATCTATCTTGCCAGTACTAAGTAAAATATTTGAAAAAATTATGTTTAGTCAACTTTTATCGCACTTTAATTTGAATAAATTATTACATCACAATCAATATGGATTCAGGAAAGGTAGAAATACCACTGATGCGGGAGTAGCACTTCTAAAACACGTATTCGATGCTTGAAAGAGTAGGTTAGATGCTATAGGTGTTTTTTGTGACCTGTCAAAGGCATTTGATTGTGTGGACCATAAAACGTTAATTAAAAAACTCAGACATTATGGTGTTTCGAATGATTCGTTAGATTTAATTAACTCATATCTCACAGGTAGAACACAAAAAGTTTGCATTGATGGAACTGAGTCTTCAGGGTCGGCCCTTATCATGGGTGTCCCTCAGGGATCAGTATTAGGACCCTTGCTATTTTTAATATACATTAACGACCTTCCATATTATATGTATAATCTTTGTGAGATGGTATTGTTTGCAGATGACACTTCAATAATTTTTAAAATTAAGAGGGGCGAATTATCATTTGACGATGTTAACAATACCCTCTCTAAATTATTGCATTGGTTTGCTACGAATAATCTTTTGCTTAATGCAAGAAAAACAAAATGTGTTAAATTTACTTTGCCTAATGTAAGGTTTTCCGCCACAAATGTTATTGTAAAAGATGAGCCATTAGACACAGTAGACTCCTCTACCTTTTTAGGTATAACTGTAGACTCTCGACTGCAATGGGGTGCTCATATCAGGTCTCTGTCTGGAAGACTTAGTTCTGCTGCTTATGCTGTGCGAAAGATAAGACAATTGACTGATGTTGGAACGGCAAGATTAGTATATTTTAGCTACTTTCACAGTATAATGTCATACGGTATTTTGTTATGGGGCTCAGCGGCAGATATTGAGTCTATTTTTATATTGCAAAAACGTGCTGTGCGGGCTATTTACGGCCTTAGACCCCGTGACTCTCTAAGAGAGCTATTCAAAGAGATCAACATACTAACAGTTGCATCTCAATACATTTTCGAAAACATTATGTACGTCCGTAAAAACCTCGAATTTTTTGTCAAAAATAGTGACGTACACAATTTCAATACCCGAAATAAAGATAAACTTGCCGTTCCAGGATTCAGACTGCGAAAAGTAGGTAATTCGTTCATGGGAAATTGTATCCGTATTTTCAACAAATTACCACTATCAATTGCTGACCTCCCTGTACATAAATTCAAATCATATATCAAAGTTGTTTTAATGAAAAAGGGCTATTACACTATTGATGATTATATAAATGATAGGAACGTTTGGCTTTAAATTGTATCAGCTCGCACTGGCATATATCTTATGTAAACATGTTTATTTAAAAAGAGGCTGACAATAGTGACCGAGTTTCTTGCGCTGCTTCTTCTCGGCACTAGCCCACATTTGTCCCGAAGCAGTGGTAGGTTAAATATTGGGACGTGTAAAAGCGCCTCCAGGGGCCTATTTGCAGAAATAAAACTGATTTTAACTGATTTTAACTAAAATGAAAATGTCTTGAAATCTCTAGTAGCTATGCAGTCCTAGTACTTTCATCTTTTCTGGGTGCACATTTTGTTGAGACACCTTTTTTGACACTGGTTGTCATGTTTGAGCGGGGGTAAACAAAACAGATCATGTCTCTGTAGTTAAAAGCCCACAGCTCCTAGGTGTAGGTTGTCTAATCCCTCTGGCAGAGAGCCTAGTGAGGGTCTACAGAGGCTGGACAAGGCCGCCCGCCTGCGCGCCGTGCGCGACGCCGCCGCCGCACTACAGGTATACCTATGGACTCCTGGTAGTCTGACACTGCCGCACCCTTGATGTCGGGGCGAGAGGTTGCTCACAATGTTACTTTAAGCGAGATACGTACTCCTGATCCTGGTAGACCAGCCGTAATGTCTCCTTAGTAAAAAACCCATAGGTAATCTAGTTATGCGGTAGTAGCTATGCGGTCCTGGTACTTTTTATCTTTAGTGGATCTGCAAAAGTTAGGTGGTATCATCGATAAATGAAATCTGTCTAGTATCTATGCGGTCCTGGTACTTTCATCTTCAGTGGATCTGCAAAAATTAGGTGGGTTCATGGGTAAATTAAATCTCTCTGATAGCTATGCGATCCTGGTACTTTCATCTTTAGTGGATATTATATTATATTATATATTCATCGATAAATTAAATGTTATATCTGTTGTAGCTATGCAATCCTGGTACTTTTAGCACATTTTGACGCTGATTGACATGTTGGAGCTAGGGTATACAAAACAGATGTCTCAGTAGTTAAAAGCCCACAACACCTAATAGATATTAGGTAGTTAATAGGTAGTTAGCATAGCAAAGAGTAGTGACGGTCTACAACAGCCAGACGAGCCCACCAGGCTGCGGGCTGTGCGCGACGCCGCCGCCAAGCTGCCGCCGCCGCACTACAGGTACAACTTGTACTCCGAGTTAGATATGGACTCCTGGTAGCCTGACCCTATCGCACCCTGCCGATGTCGGAGCGATGTTACAGCTCACAATTTCAATTTGTTACTTTAAGACCCGAGTTCACCAACACTTAAACAGCCGGTAAACAAAGAGTGCCGATCAATTTGACACAATTCCCGTACAAAATATGTCAAATAATATTTTAAACGCTGTTTAAACTTAAACGTCTGTTGGTGAACTCGGGCCTAAGCGAGATACGTACTCTCACCAAATCGTATATATCTGCGGCGTATGCAGGCCATCATCTCGTTGTGTTGTGATCTCTTCAATAGTCATGTTGTCCTGGTACTTTCAGACACAATAGTGTGACTGTCGAGATACTCGTATCTTCAGTAGCTATGCAATCAGGTAATTTCATCTTTAGTGGATCTGCAAAGGTGTATTCATCGATATAAATGAATTCCCTCTAGTAGCAATGCGGTCCAGGTACGAGTACTTTCATCTCTGGTGGATATGAAAAAGTTGGGTAAAATATGTTTTAAAATATCCGTAGTAGCTATGTACTTTTATCTTTAGTTGATCTGCAAAAGTTAGGTGGTATCATCGATAAATGAAATCTCTCTAGTAGCCATGCGGTCCTTCCTGATACTTTCATCTTTAGTAGGTCTGGAAAAGTTAGGTGGATTCATCGATAAATGAAGTGTTTTAAAATATCTATTGCAGCTATGCAATCCTGGTACTTTCAGCTACTGGGTGCATATTTTGTTAGGACACAAAACAGATGTCTCCGTAGTTAAAAGCCCACAACACCTAATAGTATTAGGTAGTTAATAGGTAGTTAACAGAGAGTAGTGACGGCCTACAACAGCCAGACGAGCCCACCAGGCTGCGGACAAGTCAAGTTGCCGCCGCCGCACTACAGGTACACTTGTACTCCGAGTGAGCTATGGACTTCTGGTCCTGGTAGTCTTGCCGCAATATCGCCGTAATGGACCCACAAGCTATGTTTGATCGAGGATAGTGTGATTGTTGAGATCTCTTTAATGGCTATGCAGTCCTGGTACTTTCATTTTTATTGGGTATGAAAAAGTGGTGGATTCATCGATAAATGAAATGTCTTGAAATCTCTGTAGTAGCTATGCAGTCCTAGTACTTTCATCTTTTCTGGGTGCACATTTTGTTGAGACTCTTTCTTGACACTGGTTGTCATGTTGGAGCGGGGGTAAACGAGACAGATGTCTCCGTAGTTAAAAGCCCCTGTAGCAAAGCTTCCTATAGGTATAGGTAGTCTGTCCCTCTGGCAGAGAGTTTAGTGAGGCGGTCAAGCTGCCGCTTAATGTACTTGTTACTTTCTACGTGTGAGATATAGACGTCTGGCCGAAATGTCGCCCTCTCGCTCCCTTCATGTTTCATTGAGGGTGTGCGAGACAGATGACTCTATAGTCACAACTCTACGGCTCCTTTCCATATACCTGTCGGGCCCCTCGCCCTCTTCGCCACCATCTATCTTCCGCAGCCGCACTACAAGTAGCACTGAGCTCACATACGTACTTCTAGTGAGATATGGACTTCTTGTCCTGGTGTTCTGGCTCTCTCAAATCTATTATGTATAGTATGACTGTTGACGCTTGGAAATCTAATACTTCAGACAGGACGAATGACGTGAACCAGTTTATACGGGATGAAATTTTTAACCACCTTTCAAAATTTTAATATAACAATATACGAGACGAAAAACTAAAGACGTGTTTTTTCTTTTGGTATAGCCCAGTACAAACATGTCAAGATAAATGTCAGCCAAAATCTGAAAATTTTAGCCTCCTAGCAACACTTTTTTTACTCTATACGCATCTTATTCATCAATACGATATCATAAGTTTTTTATTTTCCCTTCATACTTTAAAAGGCTTAGAACCGTAAAAATTTAAAACTATGTTGCGAAAAATATTTTTGGGTGAAAACTTGATTTACATTTTTTACTTTATAAATGGGCTCTGAATACGATACTGAAAAGATGGAAAATTTTTTGAAGATGATGAAAAATTTATCCTGTATAACATCAGCTACCTTCCCCCAGGACCCTGGCTTACCTGATGCGGCACCTCCGCCGCGTGTCCCTCCTCGGCGAGATCACCGGCATGACGGCGCGCAACATGGCCATAGTATGGGCGCCCAACTTATTACGCAGCCCCCGCCCCCAGCACGCGCTACAAGGCGTCGCTGTGCAGGTACGTGCAAACATAACGCCTCGTTGCATTTCTAGATGTACGGTCCTCCAAGGGGGGTCCGAAACTGGATTTTGAAAGGTACTTTTATCTATGAACGCAATATCGAATGAACATGAAAACGGCTCACCGCTATTGGACTGCATATTTAGTCTACGAACGGAATATCGAATGAAATTCAAAGCGACGCACTGCAGTTCGACTGGGCTTGTTCGAATAATTTTGAATTCGCATTATGTTTGTGAATATTTGATGGTTGGGTATTGAAAATTAAAACGTATAACATATTTGCGTTTATCATCATTATCGAAAAAGGGTACTCTATTCAACATCACGCTGCGACCAATAGGAGCGAAGCATCAGTGAAAAATGTTGCAAAAACGGGGAAAATTATTCATATTTTAAGGCTTCCGCCGTTTGCGCTGCGTAGACGGTTCATCATCATCATCATCATCAGCCTATCACAGTCCACTGCTGGACATAGGCCTCTCCAATTGCACGCCACTTAGGTCGATCCTCGGCTTCTCGCATCCAGCTCCTGCCAGCCACCTTGCGCAAGTCATCACTCCACCTGGCCTGAGGGCGTCCAACACTACGTTTGCCGAGACGCGGTCTCCACTCAAGAACTCGTTTACTGTTGACGGTTAAAGTTACCCAAATAATAATAGGAATTGACGCGGACGATGTCGCGGACAACAGCTAGTATAATTAGTAAAGGAGTTAATTTTGTTTACTTATTTGAAAGCACGATGTCAGGTTTCATAAGTTTCCTTCATTTTCCGCATGATGTCTCTTGCATCGTTTAGTGCTGCCACCTATAGTTAGCACGTTCTCTATAGCAATAAGCCCTTTGAATAATAGCATAATCACTTGCAGGCGGTGGTGACGGAGTTCCTGATCTGTTACGCCGAAGACCTCTTCGCGTTGGACCAAGGGGCTGAATCGAGTGACTCGGGACCAAGCTCTCTTGAATTGGTAAGATAAATTAAGATAAGTATGTCCTTGTGGTTGTATGTGGTTGTCCTAATAAAAATCAATAAATAAATAAAGTTGTCAAACTTTATACAAATCTCTGATAACCCTATTTGTCACCATTCCCAAAATATTATCGTCTAATAAATCATAGACAACCCCGTTTCGACTTTTTTACTTATAAATAATTGATGTAAAATGAAAAGTGACACATAAAAGTCCTTGCTAAATGAGGATTTTAACTCAGTTGCATTCATTAAATCATGAACGTAAGGTTCTTCTTCTGTTAGATTCTGGCAAAAGCCTTTCACGATTCCGCCAATTTAAATTGACATAACGATAGGTAAGACACATGGCATAAGCTGCTTATTTAAACCTGCCTTTAAAAAGCCTGAGTATCTAGTTCTTTAAATTTATCGATGTTCTAAATTTACAATCGTAATCATATTAAAATTCTAAGAGAATGTTTTGTAAAATAAATAAATATTTTCAGACATTCCACACTGGGCCACACAGAGCCATCTAGTCCCAAACTAAGCAACTACTACCAAGCTTGTCGTATTGGCTACTAGACAACCGATAAACATACTTATATATTTATTTTTTTGTAAATATATACTTATAATACATAGAAAAACATCCAGAGCAGTACAAACAGACACGTTCATGCACACAAATATTTGTACTGTGCGAGGATCGAACCCGCTACCCATGGCTCAGAAGCAGCGTTTACTACCACTGATCCAAATGGTCGTCAAAATATAGTTATTTCTTGTTGTTCCTCACTCTTCTAGTAAATAGTGGGGTTTCCCGCCGTTTAGTCATCGACATTTAACTGGGAGTGACCTACAGTTTATTACCATTTACATCTTAAAACAATTTTGACACAGTTTTTCTGCAGGATTCCGTTATTGTATAAATTTATATTCCTGTTTTTTAGGAGAAGAACGAAACTCACGAAGCCCAAGTCGAGTTGCGCGGTCTGGAGTCCGGGAGGAGGCCGAAGAGTCTGCCTCTGAATCCTCCCACCAAACTACTTAGGTAAGTTATTGGAATAATAAATGGCAACATTTATAAAACATGTTGTTTTCTTGAGTTTACGTGAATAACATACATGAACGTGAACTGCTTTTCATTCTGGCATTCTTTCGTATTGTACATTATTGCTAAAAGCGATTTTGGCATTAGTGACAGATTCGACTTTATAAACACCTAAATGAAAAGTTTACTGTGATTGAATATGTACGAGCTAGCAACGCTGCAACGTACATTTTAGTTAACTCATCAGTTTACACTTTGACCTCATTTACCAATATTCACATATTTCATTCAATCAGTTGTTCAGTTCGCAATTAGCCATCAAGAGCGCCGCGCATACTCATTCATTTAACATAAATTCAGTTTGTAATCAATTATTTCAAATATAGATCAGTATTACTCAACCAATTCTTATCATTCATCAAATTGTTTCGGTTCACCCCGAACATTGGTCCTTCGAGCCTTCCGTAAAAGGCGGGACTCTTACACGTTTTTCGGACTATCAGTGACCTACATACGTGTCATTGGTTCCGCTGAACCTATTGAAGGAAAAGTACACGTGTAATTGTGTAAATCAAGTCAGTGATAGTGTCGCTGTGCAAGCAAGGCATTGCGATACAACACCCAGCCAGACCAAGCCAAGTGTGCCACCAAGAAGCACACTTACCACCCGGAACACCAAGGTTTTGGGTCATCAGCAGCAAGCCGGTGCCAGGGCGCGTCTAGCTTGCATCAGCTACAAGCAGCAACAGCAGGAGTATCACCATCTTCGGAATATCAAGTAAGATCTGTCCATTTCTTACTTCATAGACATGTCTACCTTCGACGATATCATGGCTACTCAACAACAACTGGTCACAGCAATTGAGCAGGTCTGGACCAACTTCAAAAAAGATAGTTCGGAGAGAAAGACTCCGGAATATCTACAGCGTCGCGTAGACATGTTAGACAAATACTGGGTTGACTTTGAAAACAATCATGCTAGGTTATCAGAGTTCGGTATTGAATCTTCCTATTTCGAAAACAACGACTATGAAAGTGTAAGAGATAGATACGGTTTAATTAGGGCAAGTATCATAGATTATAAGCAGCCAACGAGCGACAAGCCCGGCTCGTCATTGTTAAAGGCAGCTACATTCAAGCCAGCTACTCCGACAGACTTTAAGCAACCATCGGGGGCACCAAGGCCGACCGATACCTATCAACCATCGCCATCATCAAAGGCAACAGTTAGCAGAACAGATGATATGCTTAAAAAACAACAGAGCAATTTTAAGGCTTTTCATCGTTGCGTAACCAATATAGTTATAGAGTCCTTGTCAGAAAAATGGGAGTTTGACGACATCCTGAGAACACTCCAATCACGCTGGGCGACCATTGATGCCCTTCACTGGAAGCTGGACAGCGAGTTGGACGAATCAAATAAAAAATACGAAGATGCTTTTTCAAGTTACGAGAGAGAGTATACAAGAATCAAGAAAGATATCAATAAGAAAATGTGGTTATGACTTTAGAGGCATCATCTCGTAGGAAACAAGACAACCCTACGTCTACGCCAAAAAACAAGGGTAATTTTAAGCATAACCAGTTTTATAATCCCACGTTCAATAAAAATTCATTCTCTTCAAGTATCATTGCGAAACCGTCTAACAATAAGACAGGGCAAACTACGGCAAGATACCGGTGTTCACTTTGCAAAAGTAATGACCATGGAATTTACTTTTGTCAAACATTTTTGGAAATGACTGCGTCCAATAAGCGCAAAACCATCACGAAATTGAATCTGTGTCAAAACTGCCTCAACTTTCATTCAGGCAAATCATGCCTATCAGATCATCGTTGCCGAGAATGCAATAAAGGTCATAACAGTTTATTGCACGAGGCATTTACGCAATCGGTCAATATGACAACGGAAACTACAGCAGCGGGCGCGGGGAGTACAGCAAGCGCAAACGCTAATTCAGCGAAACAAATCAAAAGTAGTTCACACGTGTCACTGCCAAATGAACCGCTTGAAATATTGTTACCAACCGCTATTATTAAGATACAATCAGTCGATGGTTCGCACCATACGATGCGAGCTCTTCTAGACCAAGGTTCCCAAGTCTCTTTGATCACGGAACACGCAGCCCAGATATTGCGTTTGCCAAGGAAACGATGCATGGGAGTGATATCTGGTGTCGGTGACAAAGAGAGCAGTTGTAAAGGGATGTTAAACATAAAATGCATGTCGGTTACCAGTGACTTTACATTTGAAACTGACGTGTTGATCATGAAAAACCTCATCAAAAACTTGCCAAGTTGTTCCTTCTCAAAACCAGATTGGTCATATCTTGACAACATCAAGTTAGCCGATCCCGAATTTTATGTCAACCGTCCTATAGACATTCTGTTAGGCGCTGACGTTTATTCTATTATTTTATTAGATGGAATATGTAGAGTAAATTCGACCTTGCCGACCGCCCAACAAACAAGGTTAGGCTGGATATTAATCGGCAATGTAAAAACATTTCAATGTAATGTGTTATTACATAATCTCGACAAAATTCAACTTTTTTGGGAGATAGAAGATATTTCAGAGCCATCGGACGTATCGTCCGAAGACCAGCGATGTATCGATTATTATGAAAGTACTACAATTAGGCAAGAAGACGGCAAATATAAGGTCAGAATACCACTAAAACATAATTATCAAGAAAAATTAGGCGAATCAAAACACAAAGCAATCGGTCAATTTGATACATTAAAACAAAAATTAAAAAGGCAGGATGTTATTGCGCAAGACTACAAGACATTTATTAATGAATATTTACAGCTCGGTCATATGAAATCCGCCACTGTTGTCAGCGATTTGACACCACAATTGGCCCTACACTGACCATATACGAAACAGAAACCGACTTACGAACCAGGTGGCACCTTACACAAAAAATATATAAACATATTTGGGATCGATGGTCAAACGAGTACCTTACTTTATTAGCAGCCAGGAGTAAATGGAGAAAACCACAACGCAATCTCAAGGAGAACGACGTTGTAGTAATTAGGGAAGATAACATTCCTCCGGGTAAATGGGCCTTAGGTCGCGTTGTACAACTACATCCCGGTAGTGATGGCTACGTCAGAGCTGTTACCCTCAAAACCAAGAACGGGTTGATGAAGCGTCCAGTTGTTAAGCTCTCCGTTTTACCGGTTAGTGAAGACACAGGCATTGATCAAAAACCACACGAATCAGAAACGACTAAACAAGAAAATCAATTACCAAAATCAAAATCAAGTTCATCAACCTGTAAGAGAAAAACTTATAGTTTCGTATCACTAGCTACTGCATTATTGTTATTCTTCGTAACAATTCTATCTCCAGCACAATGTTCATATTACATAACACCACTTCAAAACAATAGCCTTTATTTCGATAGCATTGCGAACATGCATTTAATTCGAGACGACTGGTGCCTAGTAGTCTATTATGACACTCATCCTTATCAAGAAGGTAACACGACCCTAAGTAAATATATAATGTATCTCGATGACCTGTGCTTGAAAATAAAGGAACAATCGCATTGCCGCGAGATAATGACTCAAATGCAGCACGAGTTCGCAGAACTGCAATATCATAATAACATTTTAATTCATCCGAAATCCGATACGCGCTCGCGCCGCCGCCGCGGTTTCATAGACGGTGTCGGTTCAATTGCAAATACTCTTTTTGGTGTATTAGATCAACGCTTCGCCGAAAAATATGAGAAAGATATTGGACCTTATACATCAAAATGAAAAACATTTGGCTTCCTTGTGGAAAAATCAAACCTCGGTCGTGGAAGCAGAGTTCAATCTTTTAAAGCGTACCGAAAATATCATGACCAAACACCATAAGATTATTAATAAGAAAATAAACGATTTAGAAAACTCCATTAATCAAGCTAATAATGCAGTTGAAAAAATCTCCCTCATTACTGAATTTCTCGGCACAGCCATGATGGCTAACAATCTCCTAAACAGCCTCAAAAATATTCAACAAACACTATTAGATACAATACAAAGTTCAATTTTCACTTGTTGACGCCAGACCAGATCAGACAGGAATTAAACGTCATAGCCGGTCAACTCCCTAAAGATTTATCTCTACCAGTTGACAATTATGATTTTTCTGACATATATAATTTATTACAAGTTCGGACTCGAATGACAACCAATTACATCATATTCGAGATAAAGATTCCGCTTATTAGCCGAGACATGTATGAAATTCTGAGACTCATACCGATTCCTCATTTAGTTCGAAACTTTACTATGGAATCTATTGTGCCTATATCCGAATACGTCGCTATTAGCCTTAGAAAGGATGCGTTCGTACCACTTTCAGAAAGGTATTTCGACTCATGTATCAATCGAAATGCTGCGACAATTCTTTGTTATCTTAGAAAGCCTATTTATCACATTCAAGATGATCAGAGCCTATGTGAGAGACTTCCAAACACAAGAAAATGTCAAACAACTATTAGTCCTTGCTTTAATCAATTGAACGAAATGTATAAAATAAATACATATTTTTATTATTGCTGCGAGCGGTGTCAGTTGAAGCTACTATGTGAAGATCAAGTTAACGTAGTGCCATTAACCGCCGCTGGCCTATTTACTGTCGATCAAGGTTGCATTATTAAATCAGCTGATTTGCTTGTATATTCACATAAACAACAGACGAACAAACTAACTATCAGTTCCAATATTCAAGCACCAGAGATCTCGCCTATAAACCGTCTCTTCAATCTATCTCTACCCAAACAGTTTAATATATCGAACGGAGATGAAACTGATAACCTAAACCAGCATCGCCAATTACAAGCGATTAAGAAGCAGATAGATCTCATGAAGAGCAGCGAACCCATAGCGGATAGCATTTCTTATCACGATGTCCACCATTATGTGGCCATATACGTTCTCTTCGTGGTCGTGGCGGGGGGCGTCGCAGTGTACGCGTGGTGGTCCGCACCAGCAGCCGCAGCGGCCGCGGGACCCGTGGCCCCGCAGCCTTCAGCTCGCGCAAGTGTGAGTGCAGTGAAGTGTGGTGAAACCAAACTATGTGATAGTGCGCGTGTGTCAAAGCAAAATAAAAGCACTTCGCCAGTGCTTCGGTCAGTGTTTTCAATTCAAGACTCAAGTGATTAGATTAGTTAAGATGAATTGATAATATCACCTTGTAATTCAGGGGTTTTAATAAAATCATCCATTGCATGTTAGTTTTAAAAAATATTGTCTAATCATCTTGTTTAATTTTAAGATCATGCTTATTCTCATCATAAGTAACATCACCACTTTCTCTCGCCCGGGAATATGTACGAGCTAGCAACGCTGCAACGTACATTTTAGTTAACTCATCAGTTTACACTTTGACCTCATTTACCAATATTCACATATTTCATTCAATCAGTTGTTCAGTTCGCAATTAGCCATCAAGAGCGCCGCGCATACTCATTCATTTAACATAAATTCAGTTTGTAATCAATTATTTCAAATATAGATCAGTATTACTCAACCAAGTCTTATCATTCATCAAATTGTTTCGGTTCACCCCGAACAGAATAAATACTAGAGGTACTTAATTTGCTAAAATGATGCTGTTCTAGTTTTTTGAGAAATCAATTTATTTCAAATGAAATTAATCCGATTGTGGGCAGCACTTAGCTCTAGTAGTCGCTTCAAATAACGATCTTATTTTTATCTACTAACAATGTTATCACACATTATCTGTACTTTTATCAATAGTTTAGAAGAGGCCCGCCGGCGCGGCAACCCGCCGGTGTCGCCGCCGCCCGCGCCGGCCGCCCTCGCCGCCGCCGCCGCCGCCGCCGCCGCCGCGCGCACGCAGCTGAGGCCTGAGGGGCATCTGCGGCCCAAGTACATCGAGGTACGTGCCCTATGGGGGACGAGTGGTTAGACCAGGATATATTGAGATTCCAGGCCATCTAAAGTTACCGACACTGGACATATCCATGACAAGTTTACTAGTACATTGAGGTACTTACATCGCTGTGGTCAAGTGGTTTATCCAGAATATATCTAGGGCTGAGTTTCTTAAAGTGGGAGCCCGCAGAATATACATTGCAGATAACATACGCCTTGACTAGTCAGAGACAATTCTTCAATTTGACATTCTTATTGAAACCAAACAGCAGCACTCTTATCATTAGCTTAGTAGTAATAGGCTTACTGGGAGCTCAATATATCCAGGAACAGTAATGCAACAAATTTTCCAATTACATCGAGGTACGTACTTGCATCGCGGTTGACATAGTGTTTAGACCAGGAGATATACAGGGTTATCTTGTACCCATATCGCCGTGGACTGGTGGTTGGTCCAGGACATATATAGGGTTGCCGGGAGCTCGTCGTTTTCCTGATATAGTGTAGAAGCCCGTCGATGCGCACACGCAGCTAATGCCCTCGGGGCATTTGAGGCCCAAGTACATCGAAATACGTGCCCTATGGAAGACGAGAGGATATAGGTACATACCTAGTGGTGGCAGTGCGGTGGTCGAGTGTGAAGACTAGGATATATCGAGATTCTAGGTCACCTTAGGTTACCGACACTCGACATATCCATGACAAGTTTACTAAGTACATCGAGGTGGGTATCCGCGTCGCCGTGGACAAGTGGTTTGTCCAGAATATATCTAGGGTTGAGTTTCGTAAAGTGGGGGTCCCGCAGAATGAACATTGCAGATAACATACACCTTGACTAGCCAGAGACAATTCTTCAATTTGACGTTCTTATTGAAGCCAAACAGCATCATTAGCTTAGTAGTAATAGGCTTACTGGGAGCTCAATACAGGATGAAATTTTAACCATCTTCCAAATTTTAATACATCAATCTACGAGACAAAAAACAAATGACGTACTTTTTATTTTGGTAAAGCCCACTACAAAAATGTCAAGATAAAGCACTTAAAAAATGTCCGCAAAAAATCAAAAATTTTTGATACGGCCGCCTAGCAACTCTTTTTACGCGATTCGCATCTCATTTATTCATTACGATACTATTCATACGTTTTTGATTTTGCCCTTATACCTTATCTTATCAGGCCTAGAACCGTAAAAATTTAAAACTATATTGCGAAAAATATTTTCGGGTGAAAGCTTGATTTAAATTTTTTACTTCATAAATGGGCTCTAATTACGATACAGAACACCTATAAAAATTTTAGAGAGTAGTTAAAATTTCACCCTGTATATCCAGGAACAGTAATGCAACAAATTTTCCGACATCGAGGTCGGAACTTGCATCGCAGTTGACATATTGTGTTTAGACCAGGAGATATACAGGGTTATCTTGTACCCATATCGCCGTGGACTGGTGGTTGGTCCAGGATATATATAGAGTTGCCGGGAGCTCGTCGTTCTCTTGATATAGTGTAGAATCCCGTCGCTGCGCACACGTAGCTGAGGCCCTCGGGGCATTTGAGGCCCAAGTACATCGAAATACGTGCCCTATGGAAGACCAGAGGATATAGGTGCATACCCAGTGGTGGCACTGCGGTGGTCGAGTGTGAAGACCAGGATATATCGAGATTCTAGGTCACCTTAGGTTATCGACACTCGACATATCCATGACAAGTTAACTAGTACATCGAGGTACGTGTCTCCTTACCAACACATTTTTGGCGGGTCTTTTACGTATCTCTTACCAATAAGGTTGACACTGACATAAAGCCAAAGTCGATCGTTCAGTAGAGGACAGTTTTAGGAGTCATTTTTGTATCGGAATGTGTGTCTTATTCTTATTATACATAAAGTTTAGATGTTAAAATTAATACAATTTTCAATAAATTCATAAAATTACACTGTAATTTTTACTGTCAGTCCCTATGTGCAAAGATATTGCCCAAATACCAATGTCTATTATATTTAGTAGAGAGTCTTTCGTTGTCCGCTTGACTTGAAATGCCCCCTTTGGTACTTACATGGACAAAATGACAGGGGGGGGTGCCTTGCGCACTAGATAAATGGGCGCCCGGAAACGGTCCCTAACACATATACCCTTTCCAATCGTTTATTTAACTTTTGACAGCTCTAATACTTAATCAAATAGTGATACCCTGACCCGTTACCGATTCGATTTCTTTTATCGATCGATTTTATTCATGAAGAAGTTTTGATCGATTTAACACACTCATTATTTTAACATTCATTTTCATTATTGTTACTATGAGTTTCAAAATTTTGCACCTGTTCATTACAAGTAGGTACCGCAGTTCATTCAAATGCTTTTTATTTGAACCAACTACAGTAAGTCTAAACGATTATTTTAGATTCATTAATTTGCAGCGAATAAATTCGATCCCATTACTAGGTACGAGTACGATGGAACTGTTTTCATTACGCAAATTATTTATGCATTATAACAGAGACATTTAGGGCATTTTAATGAAAAATAATCAAGGTTTCTACGTAATTTGATATAAAATATAATCACAATAACTTTATTGTATTTATGTTTTATTAACATAGTCGATAATCGATTTATTTCAAAACCGTTTTATAGTCTGTGGTCATTAATCACGAATGACACATCTCTAACTAAGTGGGCGGAGCCCGTCCATGAAGTACAGCATTTCCTGTAGTACATTGTATCAAAAATTATTACAAAACTTTATGTGCGTGATCTGTCAAAAGTTAAATAAACGATTGGAAAGGGTATAGTGATGTAGCCGTAAGGGGGCAATATAGCCTGTTATTATTATTAAAATGTAAGACGTAAACGTAATGTAGTATTTATTGTCGGCAAATTGTTTTACCGACATGTTTTATCTTACCATGGCTACTACTAGATGGCGCTACTGTTCGATGCGAAATAGACGCTCTGTTTTATCGGCCTGTTTTTTCCTATGCTGTTGTGAGGTGAAACAAGCTAAGATGTTGGGTGTGTTTTTAGAGATATGAGCTCGTGGGTTCTTCTTCAGCGCTCGGAGAACTGTACTAAGAAACTGTGGAGGGCGCCACTTGCTTTAACTCAGAAGCAAGAAAGAGTTAATTAAAGATAGAAAAGAAAACAAGTTATTTTCAATTTGTCTCCCAATATATTATTTAAATGTGCATTACACTCAACATAGATATCAGCAACATAAAATTTAAGCTATATAGAATAGACTTAAGTAGGTATATTAGTTTAAGAATAAATTATGACTATGCATCTAAACAAAAGTTCTGTACTTAAACTTAGTCTTAGATACAGTGAAGGAAAGCTTAGAAGCAGGCGTTCCATCACTCACAAGTAACTAGAATTAAGGTTGGCCTAACCCATGAGCTGAGGAGTATCACCAATGCATGAAAACTATCAAAAGAATAAATGTTCATAAATACCTAGTAGCATGTTATTAGATTATGTCACCGATAATAAATTATAACGTCACCGTGGAGAAACACACATATCCCGCCGTCCCTGGAGCAGAGATTCTCACATGCGCGCAGGACGCAGGTATATGTCCTAGTAGCTAGGAGCGAGGAGGGCGATATTTCAAGCCTGGAAGTTACACACAAGCATGAGTATAGCAGTAAGAAAGCCACATGCTCGTGGGGTCCACACGTGGGCATGGGCACATGGCATATGAAAGGAAAACGTGCACTAGCACAGCACTAGACATGACCGCAGGTGCATTTACAGCAGGGTGAGATGAAGACATTCGCTAGCACGTTGTCCACACGTGGGCATAGGCAGATACACGTGGTGAAAAGAATCAAACATGCTTACCCATAAAAATGCAGCAACAATCACCAAGATGAGGCGATGCATCATGTAAATTTATCCTTCAAGGAAAGTATAAAAAATGTTAGTCCTGAAAGATGAAACAACACACAATTAAAGGTTCACAATCTCTTAGAAAAGAGAACAAAGTCTTGGAAAAGACATTTATGGATGCTTACCATGAGGAGACAAATTGAAGAGAAAATAAGAAAAAAGAAATTAGCCCTTTGGCTTTACATGCCCACAGGCATTTTGGCACGCTTGACCGCCATTAAAAATTTACTTGTTCGCGAACAAGAAAGCTAGGAATCCAAAATTCAGGAAGCGTAGTAAAAAGACTGGCCACCAAATGGCATCCGCTTATAAAGCCAATCCAACCTCTCCCCTCTATGACAAGCAAGTTTTTTTTATTTTAAATTCTTTGCATTCACGACTTGGAACCACTTAACTTGACTGACACATGAAGCCAAACAGCGCAGAAAACTGCTCAGCCCTGAAAAAGTAGAAAACTACCTAAAAAAATCAACACAAATAGACATTTGCCTATTAATGTAATAATATAAAAAAAATAACATTCAAATTATTAGATAAAGAAAGGAATTGTGGGATGACAGACACAAAGTTGCACCTATAGTGTTCCATCAGCCGGATAGATGGCGTTATCAGTAAAAATCCTTAGCTGCGCATGAGCTGTTGAAACAAAATAAATGCAAAAAATGTAACGACGTGTTATAGAGGTGCGATGTAATTTGTAAAAAGTAGTAAAGTAAAGTAACAGCCTATAATCATCCCACTGCAGGGAAAAGGCCTCCATCATTGAATTCATGTTACCACTGCAATGATGGGTGTACTGGCATAATCACCACGCTTGCCAAATGCGGGTTGGTGATCACAAACCCGAGCAACGTTCGAAAATTCGAAAATTTTTGTTGCCCGACCCGGGATTCGAACCTGGGACCCCGAGATCTTGGCCCGGTATTGAAACCACTAGACCAACGGGGCGTTATGTAGATATGTATGATGTAATATGTATTTTAAATAAATTTCATTTTATCAAGTTAATGTGAGTTTCGCTTCTAGGACCTTACTAGTAAATTTTTCATAATTTAATACTCGCACTGAGAGACTGATCGCTTAGTCTCACAAATTTAAGGGACCTTTAGATGTTTGCTTAGCCTTAGTGTTTGACTAGAAAATTGTATAATTTATTTGTATGTAACACGACGTTTGTTTTTTTTTAATTTAATAAATAGATTATTGATTTTAACTCTTGTTTTTGCCCTCAGGTCGGGTCTGGCCCCAACAATCTACCTCAATACCACACCGTGCTAGATCTACCTATGCCAGGTGAGTTTTTATTATTTACTCGTTACAATATGCCCGGCCCACTGCAAATTATAATACATATTGTGATATATACTTTATTTGATATTTTAGCAATTAAATTGCAATTATAATATCAGTATATAAACTTGAAAAATTATGTCTCACGCGGGACTCGAACATACAGGATGAAATGTTAACCACCTTCCAAATTTTAATATATCAATCTACGAGACAAAAAACCAATGACGTATTTTTTCTTTTGGTATAGCCCCGTACAAAAATGACGAGATAAAGCACTTAGAAAATGATTTCCAAAATTCTAAAATTTTTTATAAGGCCTAGCAACACTTTTTTTACGCGTTGCGCATCTCATTCATTCATTACGATACTATTCATAAGTTTTTCGCTCTCCCTTTATACTTTAACAGGTCTAGGACCTAAAAATTAAAAACTATATCGCGTAAAAAATTTTCGGATGACAACTTGATTTACATTTTTTACTACATAAATAGGCTCTAAATACGATACTGAACGCCTGTAAAAATTTTGGAAAGTGGTTAAAATTTCACCCTGTATAATAACAAAATTAGGTATAGCGCCCGCCTGGCATGCGAGGAGATGCTGGTTCGAGTCCCGCCTGAGACATAATTTTTCAAGTTTATATACTGATATTATAATTGTGATATTTGTCAATTAGTATCGACATGCAAGCCATCGTTTTAAATTTCGGACAAGATAATCATACACTTCTGAAAATATCAATTTCGCTCTAGGTTCATCATCTTTCGTTAAAAAGTAACAGCCTATAATCATCCCACTGAAGGGAAAAGGCCTCGATCATTGAATTCAAGTTACCACTGCAATGATGGGAACTGGCATAATCACCACGCTTGCCAAATGCGGGTTGGTGATCACAAACCCGAGCAACGTTCGAATATTCGAAACTATTAATGTTAAGGTCAATAGAGAATTCATAACATATTATGTCAATCAACTATGTAAATATGATAATGGTACATGTAAATTTATTTTAAGATTTGAATTTTTTGAATGGTAAACCTTAAATTTGATTGTAATGTGAAAAAACCTGTCATTTGAATCGAGTTTTTGATTTTTTGTTCAAATATGGGCAATTGCATTTGTATTTTCGAATCTAATATTACATTTGTCCAAGGCTCCGATTCCGCTAATTAACAAATGGCTCAATAGAATCGCAATTGCATCTCAATCGGATATTTTGATATTACTACCATAATTTGTCAAAATATACAAGTGTGGGGCCCAGGCCAACAGAATTCTATATGTATCTGATATGTATGACGACCATTTGTATCAGCTGTAGTAAATGCTGCTTCTGAGCCATGGGTCGCGGGTTCGATCCCCGCACGGTACAAATATTTGTGTGCATGAACATGTCTGTTTGTACTGGTCTGGGTGTTTTCTATGTATTATAAGTATGTATTTACAAAAAAAAGTATATAAGTAAGTTTATCGGTTGTCTAGTACCCCATACGACAGGGTACTTAATAGTAGCTTAATTTGGGACTAGATGGCTCTGTGTGGCCCGGTGAGGCATGTCTTAAATATTGTCGCGGTCATGCTAGAAGGTTCGAGATATCGCTAGAGGAATGTACATAACTACCTAAGTTTGACCACAAATTAATAACAAGACCTTAGTGCAAGCGACATTGAACTTTATACTTACATATTAAGGCGCAAAATGGCATAATGCGCTAGTGTTGTTTACGTTTAAATGTCCTTGTGATTTTTCTGACCGGCGTCGATGTTGAGATATATAAATAACAGGATTTGAGACGCCGCAGTCAGTTCATTCTGAGCTTTACCCGCGAAAAATGATGTAGTGCGAAGTAACGACGACTTTAGCGATACCAACAGATCTAAGGACTACTCTACGGATCGGCTAATAGTGATTTGGAATCAACGACCTCAGCGACCCACCGGACTACGATTCTTGTGATAGTGTTTGCGACCTGTTCATCGCTTAATAAAATCTTGTAATAAATCAACGGTGTTTTATCCAAATCCCGAATTTCACGTTTGTAACAATATACAGGATGAAATTTTAACCACTTTCCAAATTTATTAAAGGCGTTCAGCATCGTATTTAGAGCCTATTTATGAAGTAAAAAATGTAAATGAAGTTGTCACCCAAAATTTTTTTCGCTATATAGTTTTCAATTTTTACGGTCCTAGACCTGTTAAGGTATAAAGGGACAGTCAAAAACTTATGAATAGTATCGTAATTAATGATTTAGTTGCGAATCGCGTTAAAAAAGTGATGTTAGGCGACTGTATCAAAAATTTTAGATTTTTGGCGGACATTTTCTAAGTGCGGGCGCCATACCGCCCGGCATGCGAGGAGATGCGGGTTCAAGTCCCGCCTGAGACAAAATTTTTCAAGTTTATATACTGATATTATAAGTGCAAATAAGTTGCTAAAATATCAAATAAAGTATTTTCTAAGTGCATTATCATGACATTCTTGTACTGGGCTATACCGAAAGAAGGAATACGTCATATGTTTTTTGTCTCGTAGATTGATATATTGAAATTTGGAAGGTGGTTTAAATTTCACCGTGTATATTTATTTATTCGTCCAGGCAAGCGCGGCGTGAAGCGCTCCCCGTCGGGCTGGCGCGGGCTGTTCTCGCGCGCCAAGCTGCGGCCCGCGCCGCGCGCGCCCGCCGCGCCGCCCGCCCTCAAGCAGGTAAGGCGGCGTCCATAAATTACGTGAGGTGTCTTTTTGAATTTTCCGTCCCTCCCTCCCCCTCTGTTTGTGTGGACGGACCTATCACTGAAACCCCATATGGGAGGCTTTAATCAGTTAAACCGGGCAGAGTGTGGCGAGCGCTGATGGCACTCAGCCTAGGTCCGCCACGCTAGCGGTACTCCGGTGCGGCCGAGGGTGAGGCTTCGCGAAGCCTCAGGCTCGCTCGCACCGGTGCCCATACTAGCGGGCGTGATCGGGCCAGTGTGGGGTGCTAAGGGCACCCTACCAAATGGCGAACCCACCAGTGGTGGCGCCGCCGGAACCGGAGATGCCGTGGCATGCCGGATCACGGTCGGGCTCCATTCTGGCGGGCCCGATCTGGGAGGGGGGGATCTGACAGTGACCTCAAGGGCGCCTCTGTAGGCTCGGACCTCGGCTTGGATCGCCGTCCGAGGGGAGGGCAGGTGAGAAGCGGCCAGGCACATGATTGTGTCGGCCGAAATGAAAGGCGGGACCACGCACCGGGACCACGCACCCGCCTCCGACGGGTGCGGTGTGGAGAACTACTGTGTTGTGCAGTAATTGAAGTGCTTCCCTCCCCCTCTGGTGAGATGTCGTGAGATTTTATTCGACCCTCTCCCCCATCCCCCAATCTCACGTGAGATTTTTCAAAATGTGGATTTCTTACGTAAACGCGTTGGATTAAATTGTTACTGTAAAAAGAAAAAAAAATTGCTTCGTGCTTTTATTTACTAGTTAAGACTAGTAAATAAAAATTTAACAATAGAATACCTACTTAAATCGTAACTACTGTGATTAAAAAAATTATATCTTCTCTAATTCAGTCCATGGAGAATCATGCGCGGTCTCAAGAGAGACTATTGGATCTTAAGCATGTACAATCTGGATTAAATGAACCAAAATAGTTTTTTTTTTGTATCAATCAGAAAAAAAATGCGTGATATTTGCCGAGACCCCCCCCCTCTCTCCAACGTAAGATTAGATGAGATTTGACTCGACCCCCTCCCCCCCTTAAACATCTCACGTAATTTATGGACCCCCGTAAAGCACCGCTTCCTCTCGACCTAGCACCATGTGTCGGGTGTAAAACTGACATAGCTTTTCTTTTCTCGTAAATATGTCTCAAATTAGGTGTCAATCTAGCAAATACTTTAGGTTTTCATGAAGTTTGTATTTTTGTTTGCATTGCATGTATTTGTAGTTTGTATGTAACCTGAGTTGGTTTTGTAATATTGAGAAACATACCCGCCAACCGCCACACAGGTTAGTACCGCTTCCTCTCTTTGTATGTCGCCATATGACGGGTGTAAATCTAACTTTGCTTTTGGATTTTTTTTAATGAAATAAAAAATAAATATGGCCGACATCACATACCTACATTGTTCTGATCCCAAGGTCCAACTATTTAAAGCACTCGTATTGAAGAAATCAGAAACCACAAAGATACCACAAACACCCAGGTCTGAGAAAATGTAGAATTACTCTTTATTTCTACATTGACCTGGCCAGGTATCGAACCCGGGACCTAGGAGCAGGCGACACCTTGAAGACCGGTGTGTACGCCACTCCGCCTCGGAGATCGTCACTTTTGCACTGTTCAATAACCTCAGTTTAGCGAATGATATGAAGTAATGATTTCTATAGGATCTTTCATATTTTTTTTTAAACAATAATTACTATAAACAGTAACAGACACATTAATTTAAAATGCAAAAATATAAAAAAATCGAATCAATTGCTGTTCGTTAGTCTCGCTAAAACTCGAGAACGGCTGGGCCGTTTTATCTGATTTTGGTTTTGGAATTGGTAGTCCAGGGAAGGTTTAAAAGGTGAGAAAATATGGAAAAATCGGGAGGAAGATAGTGAAAACAACAATTTAGTTTTCTCATATAAAATGTTCTAGATCGAAATTTTTACTCATTTATGTCGTTAAAATGATTGATACGAAGTCAACGGGTCATCTAGTATATTATATATTCTTCATGTATTTTAAGGCAACACACCCTTGAATTTAGTTCGTACTTTTCTATGGTAAAGTCAACAAGAAGGGTTATGATTTTAGCAGTCTATGTGTATATGTATGTGGGTTCCACATTTGCGGCTAAACTACTGAGCCAATTTTAGTATATCAGATACAATCGATTCATTACTATAGTGCGAGTAACATAGGCTACCTTTTGTTAAAAATGAAGCTACATGGCGAATGCTTCTGCAATATAGTGGGGTACTATAAAAATGATAGTTTGCAGTCATGACGAGTGAACCAACTCGAATGAAAGAAGACAAAATTCTGAGTGCAAAAATGTTTGAACAATACACTAAATACAAGAAAGCACTTTCAAAATTTTCACTTACCTAACTATCTATGGCTCAAAAAACTAATAGTATTTTTTCTTTTGGTAATAGTCCAGTACAAAAATTTCAAGATAAAGCGCCTAGAAAATCTCTGTCAAAAATCTAAAATATTAGTTATGGCCTTCTCACAATACACTTTTTATTTTTCCTTTATACTTTCACGGGCTCCGAACAGTTTATGAATGTTAATTGAACAGCAATTCGGCAAAAGTTTTACTACATAGGAATGGATTAAAAGAGATTTAAAATGAATGTTGCAATGCAATGTTTACGTTCTAGGATGACCAATTTAAATTAATAGCGAAAAATATTTTAGGTTGAAATTTTGACCTAAATTTTTTATTTCATAAATGGTCCCTAAATACGATACATAACTCCTATAAAAAAATTGGAAAGTGCTTGAAAATTGTTCCTGTATACAGGGTGACTTTGAAATCGGTTATTTGTCCTCAGGAGCCTGTGTCTTCGCTAGTGAATTCGCTGCGTCCCGTCAAGTCGTGCGAGTCGCTGGGATCAGACGACGCGCTTCCGCCGCTAATATCCCGCCCTCCAGCACCGCTTCGGCAACACGCCAGGTGAGAAGAGGGGCGCTGCCCGCTTTATAAAGAACTCTAGTCTTTGAGTCATTATTTGTGTTTTTTTTTCAAATTTGTTATTTCATAGTGACCGTCGAATTTCGATTTATGTTTTAAATATTTACTAACATTTATTTCCGCGACAAACACAGGAAGAGAAGGGGCAGAGTTATTCCTTCAATGTGTCGGCACTACATGACACACTTAATTTCATTTAAGTCGATTTAGCTTTACGCGTGAATACGTAATAAGACATTACTTCCTTAATAAATGTGTCAAAATATACAATTGAGATGCAATTGCGATTCTATTGAGCCATTTGTGAAATCGCGGTATGGGGGGCCAGATGTCATATATGATTTAGGTAGGTGGCTACAATGTATGACATTAAGTTGTCCCAGCTCGTACTTGCTTAAACCTTGTAAAAATTACCTTACCTTGTAAAAATTTATTTAAAAAGAGGCTGACAATAGTGACCGAGTTTCTTGCGCTGCTTCTTCTCGGCACTAGCCCAGACTTGTCCCGAAGCAGTGGTAGGTTTAAATATTGGGACGTGTAAAAGCGACTCCTGGCGCCTATTTGCAGAAATAAAATTGATTTTAACATTAATGACATATATTTGACCCTGGTTTCGTCTGGTACAGGTCGGCCTCGTGCGACTCGTACTTCGAGCCGTGGCAGGCGGAGCTGGCCGACATGCGGCTGCGCCTGTCGCCGCAGGAGCGCGACCTGCACATGTTCAGCGAGGAGGACGACCCTCTGGCGCACCTCCAGGTATGTGAACCGATAATAACCTGACCTTGGACCTCTTACTTTGACGTTTACACCACTAAACCACACCTCCAGGTACCGACGACATCAATCAATACATACAGGATGAAATTTTAACCACTTTCCAAATTTTAATATATTAATCTACGAGACAAAAAACAAATGACGTATTTTTTCTTTCAGTATAGCCCAGTACAAAAATGTCAAGATAAAGCACTTTGAAAATGTCCGCCAGAAATCTAAAATATTTGATACGGTCTCCTTGCAACACTTTTTTTACGTGATGCGCATCTCATTCATTCATTACGATACTATTCGTAAGTTTTTTATTTTCCCTTCATACCTTAACGGGCTTAGGAGTTAGGACCGTAAAAATTTAAACTATGTTGCGAAAAATATTTTCCGGTACCATCGAGTTCAATAAATGTATTTGTATGGTGTGTCTACAGTTAGTGAGTTAAAATAATTAATTTTATAAAGCTTAGAAGAAAATTTCGTGTCTGGGTGTACAGGACGGTGGTTCGGGAGCGTCCACGCCGCCGTCGTCGCTGGGCTGCAGCGTGGAGCCCAGTCCTCGACGACCCGCCGTAACCAACCTCGACTCCAGGTAACCACTGCTCCAACTACCTCTACCCCTACGAGACCATAAGTGTTTCGA
Source organism: Anania crocealis (assembly GCA_949315895.1). Classification (NCBI taxonomy): domain Eukaryota; kingdom Metazoa; phylum Arthropoda; class Insecta; order Lepidoptera; family Crambidae; genus Anania; species Anania crocealis. The sequence continues at coordinate 1,922,507 of OX438877.1, forward strand.
TTTGTCACTGTTTTCAGATTTAATGATAGTTTGCATAAGGTTCAAAATATGGTGGAAATATTTCAACATTTGCCCTTAAGGGGGACTACGAGAGCTATGTGCTGCCCCCATTGATTTAATTTTATTACTCCTAAACAAAATCAATTCTCAAAAAACTAGAACAGTATTACGTTATCAAATTATCTCTAGTATTTATTGAATCACAGTAAACTTTTCATTTTGTTGTTTATAAAGTCGAAGTTGTCGCTAACGCCAATAGCTTTTTGCAATAATGTTCAATACGAAAGAATGCTTAAATGAAAAGCAGTTAACAGTGATTCAATAAATACTAGAGGTAATTTGCTAAGGTAATGCTGTTCTAGTTTTATGAGAATTGATTTTGTTTAGAAGTAATATAATTTTAAAGATGAGATGAGGAAAAATGTTCATTTGATCAGTATTTAAGGGAATCGAACCCGCATCCTCACGCATACCTGACGCGGTGCGTTGTCCATTTACGCTGCCGGGACTAAATCGTAAATTTTTCAAGTATGTTTTATCGCTGTAAGCAAGCATATTCTGCCAGAGACAAAAATTTTCAAGTTTTAATACTGTTATTAAAATAAAAGTGAAGTAACAGCCTATAATCGTCCCACTGCAGGAATAAGGCCTCCATCATTGAATGCTTACCACAGCAATGATGGGTATATGCTTGCCTGATGCGGGTTAGTAATCACAAGCCTGAGCAATATCCGAAACGTTTTGTTGCCCGACCTGTGGATCGAACTCGGGATTTAGTGATTTTGGCAAAATTGCACATTTCACAGGTAAATAAGTAGAAAGTCGTCACCGCAGAAACGCGTTATTTTTGTCGAACTTGATCTTTTTGTTGTTTTTTATTTATTTATTTAAACTTTATTGCACAAACACTAAAATGAAGTACAAAAGGTGGACTTAATGCCTTAAGGCATTCTCTCCCAGTCAACCATAGGGCCAAGCAGAAATTTGTTCTGTTGTTAATATAAAATTATGTTAACCGTCAAATCTATTATATGCTATGTCTAGGTATGGATCTACCATACCCTCGACGCCATCTCTCAAACTACTTGTCACATCCCACAGAAAGCGCAGCCTGCTAGAGGAACAGCTGTCCTCCATCGGCTACATCGACCTGGAGTCTCCCCGCGCGAGGGAGAAGCGGCCCGCCCGCCCGCCCTCCCCGCCCTCCCCGCAGCCGCCGCCGCCCCAGCCCGACGCGCACAAGAGGTACCTACACCCTCCCCGCCCTCCCCGCAGCCGCCGCCGCCCCAGCCCGACGCGCACAAGAGGTACCTACACCCTCCCCGCCCTCCCCGCAGCCGCCGCCGCCCCAGCCCGACGCGCACAAGAGGTACCTACACCCTCCCCGCCCTCCCCGCAGCCGCCGCCGCCCCAGCCCGACGCGCACAAGAGGTACCTACACCCTCCCCGCCCTCCCCGCAGCCGCCGCCGCCCCAGCCCGACGCGCACAAGAGGTACCTACACCCTCCCCGCCCTCCCCGCAGCCGCCGCCGCCCCAGCCCGACGCGCACAAGAGGTACCTACACCCTCCCCGCCCTCCCCGCAGCCGCCGCCGCCCCAGCCCGACGCGCACAAGAGGTGCCTACACCCTTACAGATACTGGGAGGTCAATGCTCCTTACAGATACTGGGAGGTCAATGCTCCTTACAAATACTGGGAGGTCTTTGCTCCTTACAGATACTGGGAGATCAATGCTCCTTACAGATACTAGGAGGTCAATGCTCCTTACAGATACTGGGAGGTCAATGCTCCTTACAGATACTGGGAGGTCAATGCTCCTTACAGATACTGGGAGGTCAATGCTCCTTACAAATACTGGGAGGTCTTTGCTCCTTACAGATACTGGGAGATCAATGCTCCTTACAGATACTAGGAGGTCAATGCTCCTTACAGATACTGGGAGGTCAATGCTCCTTACAGATACTGGGAGGTCAATGCTCCTTACAGATACTGGGAGGTCAATGCTCCTTACAGATACTTGGAGGTCATTGCTCCTTACAGATACTGGGAGATCAATGCTCCTTACAGATACTAGGAGGTCAATGCTCCTTACAGATACTGGGAGGTCAATGCTCCTTACAGATACTGGGAGGTCAATGCTCCTTACAGATACTGGGAGGTCAATGCTCCTTACAGATACTGGGAGGTCAATGCTCCTTACAGATACTGGGAGGTCATTGCTCCTTATAGATACTGGGAGGTCAATGCTCCATACAGATACTGCGGTCTGAGGGGTCACAGCAACTTACGAGGTGCCTACCCTTTACAGCAATAGCGACTGACAGCCCCCACAATAGTTTACAGCCCCTTACAACGGTGGACTATCCCTCGCAGCGCATTCGCTGAATTCGCGCAAGGCCTGAAGGGTGATAGCCACAGGGGCCTGTGATGTCAATGCCCCTTACTTCAGACTAAATCCCGAGGGGTCACTGCCCTTCATAGCGAATTTAACCTAGGATATGACTGTCCCTTATGGAGACTGGGGATCACTGCCCTTCATAAAAACTGTAGCCCAAGAGATGACTCTTCGACGGCTGACTGCACCTCATAGTGATTGAGATTAATAGGTGACTGCCACTAAGACCGAAGGGTCACTACGGCCCCCGACCCGAAATTAAATATAGAAAGCTACCTTTTTTTTGTCTACATTGACCAGTCGGGGAATCGAACCCGTAACCTCGGAGCAAGCGACACCTTGGAACCCTTGTTTATTTAATTAATTGTATTTTGACATATTGCATACCCATCGTTGCTGTGGTAACTTGAATTTCAATAATGGAGACTTTTTCCCTGCTATGGGGACTACCGTTTCTTTGCTCAGCAGTTGGCGCCACTATAGACTGAGGTCCGGAGGTATAGCTGTCAAAGGCGACTTTATAAGGTCGGCGCCGAAACAAAGTTTTAAATCTTGAATCTAATTAAAGTTTATTATTTATAAATAACTATCTTCATATCAACAAACTAACTTCTGAAATATTTGCCCTTTGAGGCCGCCTATTTTTGCGCTTTTTCTTAATTCCGCTTTCAAAGCGTTCACATTAATCGCCAAATAATCCATATTTGCGATAATTTTACGAAGGAGATCACTTTCTAGCAGGTAAATTAAAGAATTTATAATTTATGTAACGAAGCCCGCTAAAACCAGTGAAAAGTAAATGATAAGGACCTTACGCGACACAAGCGCCTCCAGTGACAAATTCACTAGCGATAGCCCCCATTGGATAGTTATAGAACGTTTCTTTAAAATTGTATTTTTTTAAAATATTTTTTTTTTGTTCCAGACTGTGTATAGATCGTGACAACTCAGCTCCGCCTATGGCTGACGCGCAGACTTCTCTCGGAAACGTTAAAATGAGGTAACATTAAAATCAATTTGAATTGGGTATATGATAAAATGACATCCTTTATATGATTAAGCCATAAAGGAGAACCCCATTTTTGGGCCCGACGTTACAACAATGGAAATTATGCCAAAAAAACCCTTTTATTTTACTTGCCAATTTCTCTAAAAAAAAGTTTAATTGGCAATGGACAGGTGGAGAAAATGCAAAAATACATATTGTTTTTCTAATACTTAGACAGTCTCTGTAAACCGTTATACACACATTTAATTAAAACGTGACTATCTCCGTAAACGCTCTGTCACTACATAGAGCGGCGCTTTTAACGTTTTAATCGATTTGGAATAAATCGATTCATAGTAATACTTTTTTTACAATTGCATTTTTTAAGGAATAAGCTAAATAGTTAGTTTTAAAAGCGTGATACTCGTATAAATATAAAAAACTTAGAAAATGTAATAAACATTTTTTTCCACGAGTTTTGCAGTTCAATAAGTAATCATTGATAAAACAATTAAACATTTTCAATAGTTCAATTCCTGATGTAACAGGCTGCACTATTATTAAAAATATCAGTTGATAATGACAGTTAATTGTCAGTTGTCATTCATTCCAATTTACTCACATTTCGTTTCGTACATAGAGTACATTTTAACATGTTTCGTAATCGTGCGCAAGTAAATGTGTTTTGTATTTTTCTCAATACTCTGCTGAAGTGCTATGTTTGATACCTGTATCTCCTATAGATAGAAAAGGAACCTAGATCTTATCCAGGTAAAGTACCAAAATAGTATTTTTTTGTAAAATAATACATGATATAGGTTATAAAATAAAATAAGTTCAATGCTTGACTTAAGTAACTTTCCCATTGCAGAAAGTTGTGAAAATAAGGCATATGAATCTTATCAATATGCTTTAATTTATGGCCGATTCCCAGCCTTAGAACGTCAGGCCCGAGGTTGTATGGGAAACGGGTTTGTCCTTTAGTATTGCAGTCATTGATGTTATATAAATAAAACTAGATTCAAAATCAGCATCGAAAATGTGCCAATTAAATGTGTGACATAAGGGTCAAATGGACAACATAGAAACAGCATGACATAAATATCCATACTATTGCATGTCGACATAATTTGGCCGGGTTATAAAGTTGACGCTGACATAAAACCAACGTCTGTCATTCAATCGAGGATAGCTTTAGATGTCATTTTATATCGGACTATGTATCTAGTTCTTATTATACACGGTGCATTTTCAATCACCTGTAAAACGAAGCCCACGTTATGTTACCATTATGTGTAACATCTTGGCAGTGTTATTAACATTTATTTACAAAAAAATTAAAAAAAGACGTGTGGCACTCGGAGACTGCCGCGGTAAAGCTATTGCATAGCATTTTTTATCAACTTATGCAATTATAAAACTAAAAAGTATCACCGCTGTGCCGGTCGGAGTGGGGGGGTGTTAGGTTATTTTCGTTACGTAATTTCTGGATTCGGTCTCCACGCTCAAGGCCCGCGATAGAAGCTATGCAATAGCTTAAAAATATTTTATAAAAATATTAATTATTGGTTGAGCTATTTATTCTAAAAAGAAAGAAAGAAAAATTATTTATTTAGCATCAGACAAAACAAAATACACATATCAATAAAAATAAAAAATAAAATACAGTAAACCACAACATTTAAAAATAAAATAACAAACTGATGCCAAAAGGGTCTCCCGCTCAGCATTTGTCGTGGCAGCTTAAGACATGCCACGACACAATACATTAAAAAACAAGAAGTAAACATAAAACAAGTGGCAATAAGTAGTGACAAGAAAAAATATAAAAAAAGAAAGAACATAACAATAAGAATAATACATAATAACGAATACATATAATAATATGCACAAAACAGTTTGGAAATATAAATAACATACAAAAAATAAATAAATAAAAAGAACATACAGAAACGGAAGCCACACGGCAACGGAATTGATATGGTAGGTGCACGCATACCAGAGATAATACAACCATAATTTATCGTTCAGTCACTTCCTTGCCAGCACTAGCCATTATTCCACAGAGTAAATAGAAATGATAGATGCAACCTCTCCGACACGCATGCACTTCCGCCCACCGCGTGTGGCCGCCATTACCGTATTATAAATCGTAAAATGGTTCTAAAACATAAGAAATGCCATTTCTTGTTTTTTAAAAAGTATAGTCATTACTGTACGCCCAAACCATTCGACATCGACGGGAAGACACCAACGCGCACAGATGTAGCTGTGTAAGGTCCATTCAACCGAGACCCCGCTGCGGGAAAATAATACGTCTGTGCGCTTCACAGCGTGTTACAAAATTAAAAGTCTGAATCATAATTTAATATTCTTAATAAAATATTTTTAATAAAAAAATAAATAACACTGCCATTATGTTATACATAATGGTCTAATAACGTGGGCTTCGTTATCCAGGTGATTCACAAAGCAAGTTGTATAGCAATGATTGCAGTAGTAAACTATGACGTCACGATTACCGTACTCAAATTACTGTTTGTTGATTTGAAAGCCATTAAAAAACTAAACTAGTGAACTGATACCGGACTTTAAGGCATTTAAATAACTGTTTTCTTGAGTTTACGCGAACACTATACATTGAAATGAAAAATAGTTTACGGATTTAGAACGCGTTTATTTTTGATTTAACCCGACGTTTCGAACCCTTTACAGCGTTCATGGTCACGGGTAGACTAAGGTGTTATTCGTCTTTAAGACGCGAAGCAATAGAAATTTAAAAAAACACCCTAATTTCAATAGAGAAGATTGTCGGAATTTACCAGCTGCTTGGGACCCTGACCCTGTCTTATCATCATTGAAGTCCACAAACCATGGCAATACTGCGAAGACTCCGGACACAGTTAGCTCATTTTGTGTGAAAAGGAACATAACTAACGATAAAAATTAGAGGCGGTAGTTAACATTTTTTCAAATTACCATCTTAGAGACGAATAACACCTTAGTCTACCCGTGACCATGAACGCTGTAAAGGGTTCGAAACGTCGGGTTAAATCAAAAATAAACGCGCTCTAAATCCGTAAACTATCTTTCATTTTAATGCATTTAAATAAGTTGTGACTTTAAAGTAGAGGTGTTTTTGAATTGTTCGTTAATGTTATCATATACCCAATTCACAGAATAATTTAAGAAAGAGTTTCAAATTAATAATTCTTTCGTTCTTTCATATCATATAACAACTAATACAACTGAACGGTTTTGTGGACGATGCACGGATGTGACCTTGGTAATAATGGAACTTCTGTTGTTTGGTACTAGCGGGAAACGTGTTAATATGATTATGTTCTTATTATTATTAAGGGGACTGCTAGAGCTAAGTGCTGCCCCTAATTGATTTAATTTTATTACTTCTAAACAAAATCAAATCTCAAAAAGCTAGGACAGTACCATTTTAGCAAATTACCTCTAGTAAATACTGAATCACTGTCAATGCCAAAAAAGCTTAATCATGTTATAATAGTAACACTTATCACGCTTATAGCCGTGCACCGTCCACGATCGTCAGTACATTTTAGTACTCTAGGTTTCGCATTACATAATACTGTATAACATATTCACAACTGTTATATTATTTTCTTAACATTTAATTAGTCGCACACTTAGATCAAATGAGATGTAATTCAATAATACAAAAACAATAGTTTTAGGGTTCCGTACCCAAAAGGTAAAAACGGGACCCTATTACTAAGACTTCGCTGTCTGTCCGTCTGGCCGTCTGTCCGTCTGTCCGTCTGTCCGTCTGTCCGTCTGTCCGTCGCTCTGTCACCAGGCCCCAAATTCGCGTAACCGAATCGTATCACAATCGTAATTGAAAGACAGGTTTTTGACAGTTCTAGTATGGGCTAAATGTCAAAATCGTCCAATTCAATCACGATCGAACTGCGATTCGGCTACGCGAATTAGGCCCCCGGCTGTATCTCAAGAGCCGCGATATCTAGACAGTTGAAATTTTCACAAATTATGTATTTCTGTTACCCCAATAACAACAAATACTAAAAACAAAATAAAATAAATATTTAAGGGGGGCTCCCATACAACAAACTCGTTTTTTTGGCCTTTTTGGTACGGAACCCTTCGTGCGCGAGATCGACTCGCACTTGGCCGGTTTTTTTAATAATGCTCTTTAACATGTTCTTTACTACATTATTATGATATTTATTGGAAAAAGCATTTTTCCTGTTTATTAAATAGTTGATACTCGTTTATTAAGAATAATTTTGAGTTGCATCTGTTTCTATCTATGTGTGCGATTGTGTTTTATGACTATGATGTTTCTTTAGCCACTTTATGAATGTTGGATATTTCAAAATACTCGTATTTCTAAAAGAATTAGCAAATATTTGTGTCACTAAATATACTAATAACTGAAGCTTCTAAGTTTTACATAATGCATATGGGGTGTAAGGAGTCTTAAGAGACAGATTTTATTACGCTTGTACAAAAATAATTTCTATGAGACAAACATGTTTTAGTTTGCTATGTAACTTTAGAAAATATCAAAACTTTTTAATGTCTATTTCAGTTTTTCATTCAAACTAATCATTCTGATACTATTTTTAAAACAATTCAAATAACTATATTCATAATCACGAAAAAAAACAATAATTTTGATTATTGAAAATAATATAATATTTTTTTTTCTTAAATACATTTTTACGAGAATTTCCATTAAGACAATTAACAAACCTACCATTGGTTGATTAGATTCAATCGCGGACATTTCAAAGTGTCTTATTCGTATGGGTCTAATCTTGTTTTTATTTTTTTTATCTATGCTTATGAATATGATGATTTTAAAAACGTTTTTATAGATACATAATTGATTAGAGTTAATTGATACGGGATTTATACCATGTATCTTAGTTTTTATGAGTTTCAGTTCTTCCGTGAGCATGGCGCTTGCAACGGTGCCGAAATATCGTAAACTCATAATAACTAAGGTACATGGTATAAACACCGTATCAATTAACTCTAGTGATAGTGACCATGGAAGTATAAATAAATAAATGATTGCCCTTTTCAAGAATATATCGTTCGAGCAATATAATCAGTCTCTTTACTTACACCTTTTACTATGTGTGGTTTATGCATTGTAAATTTGTAATAACAGTGTTTTTTCTCTTGTGCAAATAACATATATGGTGTGGTTAAATGTTTTTTAAAAATTCTGTTATGCCATCGTTTTTTTTTTATACAGGAATGTAGATTTTTGTATTGTTTGATTCATTGTTTATTGTAACTGAAATAGTTTAGTTGGATTTGAAATATTTGAATTATAAATAGTTTTAAAATCGATTTCATAGTTAAATAGAAGTGATTAGTCTAGTCATATCTTCATGATTAAGTAGATATTGCATTCAAAAAATAAATGTATATACCTATTTAATAACTGTTGAAATGTCGGGCTACATGTCAAGCGGCAAATAATACTGTGTTGTTTGACTACTGATAGATTTAAAAAACGAACATCTTACGTGTACATATTAGGGAGATGTCAAAAAATATTTCCCAACACAACAAATTCGAAAAACATTCAACAGGGAACAATACAAAAATCCGCATCCCCCCTAACTAAGCTAACCCTTCCAGAGAACGGCCCTCGCCCCGCAAGGCGAAGCCCTCGGCGCGCTACAGCGGCATGCACCAGCCCCTCGCGCTGCCCGACAGCCCCCGCCTCAGCTGGCACGGGAAGGACCATTCCACCCTCATTAAAATACACTGGCCCATCGAGAACACGTCCATAAGCAATCTCACCACGAGCACTATCAACTCTAGTCCTATCACACCGATCACGCCGATCTACGACCCCCTAGAATCAGACTCGGAAGTCAGCGAAGTTAACAAGCACACGATCAAGATAGAAAGCAAAGAATGCGATAACTGTGATGAGGAGAAATGTCTTAAATGCGAACTCAAAGCGACAGACTATAACAATGCACACGATAGCGCTGAACATAGCCCGTTACATTCCACAGATATCAGCTATCAAAATCTAAATAGATTGTCAGCTGTGTCAACGTCGTCGAATTCAGAACCATCTGACAAAAAGAAGGAGGTCAACTACGAGAATTGCGAGCTCATGAAAGTGATGACGTCATCACACGAAAGCTCGTCGAGCTACTCGAACGCGAGCTTAACTAAACACGAGGACTACGAAAGCTTCAACTTTACAAGACCTAATTATATTAATTTGCAATCGTCTAGTACTTCTAAAAGCTCGCCCGGTTCACCTCTAAAAAGCCCGCTTAAATCTACAATAAGCATAACGTTTCGATCGCCAACAAAATCGAAAATGCAAGACTACGAACTCATAGACAATATAGATACGCCGACAAACGAAAGAGATTCCGTCTACGAGGATATAGATCTCGATAAAAATTTGTCTATAGTCGAAGATGCATCTGTTCCGGAAACAGACGCGAGCTTGCCCACCCAACAAGCGTGTCAACCTGAATTCAAAGATCTGATCATTCTAGAAACACCGACAGAACAGAACGAAGCAGACTTGTACAGTCAAGTGAAGTTCTTCAAGAAGAGCATAGAAGAAGTGAACGCTCTCATCTTCGAATCGCCTGAGAAAGAAGACAACGTATTGATGTTTCAATTTCCCGAGGATAAACGACATTATGAAAACGTACAGTTCAGTGATAATATAGAAAAGGAATACGAAAATATCGATGTGGATACATTGAAAATCTGTGATAAAAATGTTGAAACCAAAATTGATAATGATACAAAAGATGTAGAAGATAGTATAGAAAAGGATAATGGCAATATAATAAAAGTATCTAATTTGAACGTTAGGGAGCTAGCTAATAGATTTGAAAGTCCGACCGAACAGAAAGGGCCGTTCACGTTTGAGAAGTTCAAAGCGGAAATCAAATACCCGAGTCTGGAAAGGAAGGACGAAGATAAAATCGAAGTTAGGAAAAAAGATCTGACAGTCAAACTGCCGCCTCCCGTGTCGCCGAAAACGTATAAACTAAATAAAAACTCATGTAACGCGAGATCGTTAGACGAGAACGCGTTTGTCAAAGAGTTTGGCAGCGAAAAATCATGTGTGGACAGGAGAAAAAGTCTTGAAGTGAAAGAAGCGAAGAAATCGCCAAAGTTCTTACCAGATTTGAATTTGAATATGGAAGAGAATGATACTAAGATTGAACCAGTGACCCCAACGACGGAAAACAAAATATCCTTAGTGCAAAGGTTCAATGAGAAAAGACCGACAGATTTGAAGAACTTGATCAACTTCGATTCGGACAAGAAGTTGAGTCGAGAGAGGATAGAGAAATACAAAGAGGAGAGAAGGAATTTCTTGAGGGAGAAATACAGTTCACAATCGTTTCGGAGTAGTCCGGAACAGTTGACTAGGATCAAAATTAAAAAAGATATGGATAAAATTGAATCGTGCGAGCGGTTAAAAGAGGAGTTGCCGAAATTCGAGAGAAGGAACACGGTCGATCTTGGCCAACGGATGAGGTTCTCTCTGGCTCGGAGTACTAATAATTTAGATACAATACATTCGCCTACTAGTCCGGATATTATAGAGAGTATGGAGGGAGAGAGCAGTACGAGGAACAAGGACGGCGCGATACGCAGGGAGTTTGACAGGTGAGTGGGTTTTTTGACCAGAGACATGGATGAATATGTTATTCATTTGTTCAGTGAGAATTTTTGTACATTTAGTAAGGTTTTGTGTACTTTGTTCCTGGAAATAGCATAAACTACTAAGTGTTTGCTGCTTAAGGTTTACAAACGGCCGGTCCCAATAACCTATCTATCTTCAGTTTTAGCATATCGGAGATAGAAAATATCTTCTGTCTCTGATTTTTTTATTCCGATATGCCAAAACTGAAGATAGATAGATTATTCTAAGAGACTTCTATTTACAGTTGTTTAGTAACAGCACATATTTAAAGGATAAGTCTAAAATTTAAGGCCGCAATCTATTTTTCTTTTTCTTTTCCCGTTATTTTAAATGTAGACAGCGTCACGTACCTGGATTTGATATCAAAGTAACAATTTAAAGCAATTGAGAACTATTGATGGCCTCTTTTTTTCGAAGTATCTTTTACCCTTTATTCGTAATAACGCAAACAATCTTATAAACCTATTCTAGCCATTACACTGTTTTGTCTCGTTCTTTCTTAGCGCTGTCATCATTTGTCAAAGAAATTGACAAAACAGTGTAATAGCTAAAATAGGTTATTAGTATGTTTGCGTTATTATGAATAAGGGATGTCTAATAATCAATAAATCATCATAGCTGTCAAAAATGAATGTAATGGAAGTTTTTAATAAAATTTACTGTCAAAGATCGTAAGTAAACGACTTTTGAAATACTACAAAGAAATGTTATTAAGTCACTTTTGTTTCCATGAACTGAATGTATATCTTTTTGGAACAATACCGAACTACACTGAGATATGAATAGCATATTCGTTTGGGTAATTAATTATCGTACACGCTAACTTTTGATTTGATCTAACTCGCCAGTGGCGACATCTAGTAGTTGTTTTTGATAAAAATTTGCTTAGTTTACTAATGATGTTACGAAGATAGTGGTGGGCCAAGAAGACGGTGTTCCATTTTGCAATTAATTTTTATTATATTTCTAATTCAATAAAAATAATTTTCGTTCCAATAAAAATGGAATATAAATGGATTTCCAATATAATTTAGATATAATGAAAAAAAATTTAATATAAAAATATGTATTTTTTAATCTTTTTGTTCGAAAATATAAAAAGAAATATATGTAATTTTTTTGACTATTCTGTTAAAATTTCAAGTTACTGTCAGTAAAAAGAATTCTTCATATCACTCGATATGATCTGCGAAATTAAGACTCATGTCGGTGCATCATTTTTTTGGGCCAGTATCGCTTATGTTATGTCACGTACTGTTTTAATAGCTTTTTCATATCTCTAGATTCATCACAATCATACTAGTTATCTAATAATACTTAAGTCTTACTTCTTCCAATTAAATTACTAAGTCTTAAAATACTATTCCTAATAATAAAAATTTCAACTTATATGGGACAACTTTCCGCTTACCGAGCGATTTGTATTAAAATTTTATTACACAACATTCCAGTAAAATATACTTGGTTATTTATAATGTTGGTAAATGTTGAATCCAATTAAACAATAAGTTAGATCTGTTTTCCCTTACAGAAAGGAGAAAGTGTCGCCCTCCTACAACATTCGTGATATGGCCGCGATGTTCGAACAGAAGTCCCAGGCGGGCCACACTGGTTGACAGTACTACAGGCAAGATAGGTTCTGGGTGTTGCGGGCAGTTTGATGCGGTAGTCATAGGGGAATGAGAATAGATGTTGTCTCTACAAGACGCTAAGTAAGAACAGGGCCCTTATTCAGCCATTTCAATTGCAGTTCGATCGTGATTGAATTGTGCGGTTTTGACATTTAGCCCATACTAGAACTGTCGAAAACCTGCTATTCAATTACGATTGTGATACGATATGTTTAGCTGAATTAGGGGCTAGGAAATGTTGCTGATTTGGTTCTTTATTGACGACCTCCGTGGCGGAGTGGCGTACACTCCGGTTTTTAAGTGTCACCTGCACCAAGGGTTCGATTTCAGGTTCGATTCTATTATGGCAGGTATGAAAGATAACAGCTATGTTGATTCAATCGCGGACATATTGAAGTATCATATTTGTATGGAATTGTGTATTTTGTATCCATGACAAGACCGCATCAAAGTGCATTCAATAATGAACCCTATGACGTATTTATTGTAATTTAATAATTTGTGCTTTTCGGGTGCATTTGTAAATCAAAATTTATTCGTACTAAACAAAATGTTTTATACCAAAAATGCCTACGCGCCATCCCTCCACATTGTTATCGTGTATAAATAATATAATAATTATTGATAAATTGTAAACTCAGCAAAAAAAAAATTACATCTCATTAAAAAAAAATGCTGATGTTACATAGTATGTTAAGTGACTTGTTACGTTGTATTATTTATTATTATTTTTTACTTTCTATTAATTATTATTGATTACGTTTAACTATGATCATCATCACACAAAAATGTTAGTATTATTTTTCTATTTAATTCTCATGGCTCCCTACACGGGTTTCGGTTGTGTTCGTACAATCCGTTTTAGTTATTCGGTAAATTTGTAAATCCCCGTCACATCGGTTTTGTAATTTGTATCTCGTATTTGACTATCTTCGATCGATGTAAGAAAGTGGTGTATTAGTTATGAAAAAAAATATATGTGTCAGCAAAATAGCGATAAGGGACTATAAAAAGTATTAGTAGCTGTTAGAATATAAATTTGCATGGGAAAATCAACCCTGTTGTTCTCTGACGCGCGAGTGACTTTCAACCTTAGGGTGATGAACTACTTTCTTGCCCGACCGCACCAGAGGCTGCTATAGTCCATAAAATATAGCTTGATTAGAATGACAGTTCTCACTGAAAGAGACGACGTAACTTTGTACCAGCGTTACAAAGTGAAACACATTTGCACACGAATAAATATTGGTAACTGGCATGTTAAGATTTTTTTATACATTGCTGTACATATTAATCAATTAAATTATTAAAAAAGATATTTAAAGTTAAATTCAAGAAAATAATCCAGTCACAAAAATTACACCTAACTTGAAAATACGTCTTTACAAGGTTACGTCATGTTTCATAATCGCTAGTGATGAGGTAAAATCGACAAATCGAAATCGACAGACTAACAGTATTTTAAAATCGAAGTAATGCAACATAAATGTTACAAATGATTTAATGAGCATTGGTTGATGCTTAGAACATCAAATTGCAATTATTAATAGTTGACGAAAATTTTTTAAATTTATTAGATTCTATATTCGTTAAAAAATTTCTTATTGATTTTCATGATTGTTACAATTATTCTCATAATGATCACGACACTGATTTACTGTTAAATCTTTATATATCTGATTTTCATTTAATTTTATATGCCTTATCTGTTTTTTTTTTTCGTTTGATCAGTCGAGTCAGTCCCGTCACTAGTCACCTTAGTTTGACAGGTGTCATTCTAATCAAGTGCTCGAGTGAGAGAGATAGGAGTCGTACAGATATTGTGCCAGGAAGCAACACTTCAGGTGCTGGTGCGTCACCATGCATAATTGGGTATATGACAACATTCAAAAACAATTCGAAAACATCATTCATTTAAAGTTACGTATTACTAAACAAGCTATTCAGCTATTTATTGAATAAGATTTTTAATTGCTTTTAAATCCTTAAACAGTTACTTATTTGAGTATAGTAATCGTGACATTGTAGTTTACTACTGCCATTCTAAATCTATGGCTAACTTTTTGGCAGTTCATGTAAAGGATGGCAATTGGTTGAATTGTCATATATCCAATTCTCGATCATCAAGAAGCTGGTATTTATATTCGATCGAAGGATAAAATTCTCTAAAAACCATTATAATATGATTTTATTAATCCATGGATAGTGATTTTGTAATACCCTGAGTGTGAGGTGTTATAGTAGCTATAAAACAAAAAAAATAATCAGCCATAGTTTTCAATATATTTTTCGACCTCCGCAACCGAGTAGCGTACATACTGATTTTCAAGGTCGATTCCAACTGAGATTCCGGATTCTACCCCCGGACGGGTCAATAAAGAAAACCAATTTCCTATGTTGTCTATTGTGTGTTTGTGACGCCTGCGTTGATTTTGTCTCCATTAAAGAATGGTCATTACTATAGGAGTTGGTTGTAACGAGAATTCGGGACCTGTTGCAAATAGCAATTTCCATGACAACAGAAAAACTGTCGAAAAACTATCGAATAGTCGTAGAAAATAAGGTAGGTATAGACAACGGCGGGTCAACCTACCCAAAAATTTTAAAGGTGGTAGGTTGACGTGCTGTTGTCTGTAAATGGTAGAAATCTCGTAACGATAGCTGTTTTGGGATCAGTATAATGTTATGATATCGTCCACATTTATTCGTATAGTCATCGCTTAGACAGGCACGCACTCAGGGTAGCCTACGTAATTATTATGTTATCAATATTGTAAAAGTGAAGACAGGGCCGCACTATCACATATATGTTTAGTTGCCATAACTATGTAATATTATGACGAAATGCATTTATTAATATATTTTTGTAAGCAGTTTTCGGATGTTTAGCTGTTTAGATTTAGAAGTTACTGTTTTAATGATATTATTATGTGGGTAAATAAATAAATACAGTTTTATAAACATAAGTAATAAGACTGGTTATTTTTTCTAAATAACCAGTTCTAAATCAAATAATACTCGATACAATTCTCATAATAATATCATCGTAAGCAGAAACATTTGAGCACCATGTATATAAAAACGTATTAAAAAATTAAGCACCTTTTGTAAAAAAAAAACCTTAATTGACTAACGCTAATAAAATATTATTATGTATATGCGGACAATAATATTCAAATAGTCATCATGAATCTTGATAATAGTTTTAAATTGTTACGTGCGATACACTAAAGTATTGTAGCTAACCTAGCAAAGGTCATAGTAACATTTCACTAAAGACAGACTTCAACTTTCAAAGAGGTCCACCAATGTTTCAGAAGAAAAACCTTTAAAAGTATTCTACTGAACACATTGTATAATACAAAAGAGATTTGCAACCTTTATATCTGTTTTTTAATTCATTTAAAGTGTACCATGACCCCTAGTTATTAATCCCTGAATCCATATCTGGCTAACCATTCTGGCTCCCTTAAATGGGATTACCATCATGCGTGGTGTTATAACTATTTTATGTATCGCACGTTAAAACTAAATTTCCTAAATAAATCTCGCTTCTCTTTTTAAAATTAAAGCTAAATCCCTTTTCGGAAACATTTTTATATCTAGCCAATGAGAACTTCCATTTTCATAAATACAATAATGTTTGAGTGAACCAAATATTTATTATTAAAGTTTTTTTTATAAGATATTGCTCTCTAAGCAACGCTGCCTTATATACTGTTGTACCTAATATCTGAGTTACAATGAATGAGTATCCTGTTGATAATAGTGCTATTATTTTCAACAGTGGTATTAAATGTGATTGGAGTCTTATGTATTACTAAAGACTTAACACTTGTTACGCTGTGACACATAATGAGGAAGTTCCGCCGCTAATGCATAGTAAAGGAAATACCGACGAATCACATAGTATAGAAAATGCTCTCCGAATAGCGTGTGTGGAAGTTATAAGCAATAATATTATGTATTGACGCAATATTCGTGGCGGAGTTTCCGCATGACATTGTTAAATAAACTGTACGGATTGAAGTCAAGTTCTTTACGACGATTTTAAATGTAGAAAAGTATTTGAAAATTTATAAAATGTATAAAAAACCGTTTATTTCTATGTAACGTTTCAGATTTTTTTTTTTATTCAACATTATAAATTAATATTTGGTTCACACATCCAGAATACAACAGACTGTTACTCTGCCAAAACTATGAAGCTAACATTCAATCAATTTTTGTATTTTTAAATAAACTAACCATTGATAAGACCCGACTTCTATTGCTGTCACAATTTATAACTACATATTTAGGAGAATTTTGAAGCTTTTCTTGAAATATTATCAATTATGAATCTACAATCATAAATAATGTTAGCGTAATTTTTATCTTCTATCCTGGTATTTGAATGATACATTTATGTGGTTATAAGTTGGACAATGTCCGAAAGATTATGAAAAACGGATTCAAGTGTATAATGAAGGATTGTACGTAAAAATAAGTGAAAAATGGTTTTTTCTTGTGCCGATACAGGGCCGGATTTGGTGAATATAATTTACTACTCGTTTCGGCAGGAAGCCTTTTCGTTTAATTTTTAATGTTATGACAATTTGAGTTGTGATATTGATTAGTTTGTATCTTTTTTTTTCAGCTGTAAGGATATTAAAATTATATCAATAATAAACACATATTGTGATTAAATAATTTGACAGATATTGATTTTAAAATTAAAAGAAAATCCAGTTTTGATATGCTTAATAAATTGGGTCAAGTTTTTATTTTATTTTATTTATCAAAACTTACAGACTACTTTACAGGTTTAATCCTAATCCTAGTTTAATTTGAGTTGAGTCTAAATATTGTTATTAAGTATTGGTTACATAAACTTTGAAATCGTTATTCACGATTATTGATCCCACAATTCTACCACTACTAAAGAAAAGTGTTTGCACGGAGACTAATTATTATCTTCGGCACAGTCCTAGCTTGGCGAGATAAAATATAACTGACACGATCCGAATATTCGACAGCCGAATCGACTGACTGATGATGAATATATTTGTTTGTTTTTTTTTTCAAACATATCTGTCTAACTATCGCTAAGTTGCTATGATAATATCATCAAAGATTCTAAAGAGGTTTTTACTCTAAACAACTAAGGTTTGTTAATTCTTGTTATTAATTGCTTTGCAGTGTTGTCAGTGTAGTAATAAAGTTAAAGGGAGACATTTTTTATGGGAGCAGCAACCGAAAAGAATTGAACTTAAATTCTGTGCCTTTTTGGATTTAAGTCAAGTTAAAATAATGGTCCTATAGTAAAAGTGGTGGCATTTCCAATTCTATTGATTTGTATAAATGTTATCAAACCTAGTCCGGCCCTGGCACGGCGCAGTCCCGAGCTTTAAGTGTGGCGCGCGCCGCGCTATTGTATGTATGTAACATAGTGCCGGCTTGTGTAGCGTTAGAGTTAGGCGATCAAATATTATACACAATAAAAGTATTACAGAACATTATACGGGACTTTTATTAAAATGATTTAAACTTTCATGGTCAATATCGAAAAAGAGATGGATGGTTTGTTTTATTGAGAAGGTGGTACACGACTCGATGACGAGTGACATGATTGTATGAAAGTGGAAATCTTACTCCGCTGACCCCAGATGAGAGCTGGGAAGGGCAAGTTAACGGGCATGCCAAATTGGCAAAAGCCTCAACAAAAATAGGCAAGTGAATGATTTTATTTATTTATACTATTATGATAGTGGTCATTTTTACAAGAGTAAATTGATTCGGTGTTTATACTAGGTGCCTTGTTTTTTGTGAGTTTCTGATATTTCGGTACTGTTGCAAGCACCATGATCGCGGAAGAACCTATGTATCTGCGGCTAGGTAGTTTTTAACCCTCCTATAATAAAACTCAGTCTGTATTGAGTTACAATTCACACAAATTTTGGTAAGTAAATTGCTCCCCGTGGTACATACACCAATTATCCGAATTACTCTGTTTCTTTTAAGCCACAACATTTCAATTTTTAATGACTGAAAGATACAAAAACTATTTGCTCTTGCTCTATTTTTGCAATAAAATATTACGGACGCAACTATACCTATCCATGCGGCTGACAGCGATATCTATGGTTGACAATCACGCTCGCGCAATGGTCTGTGGAACTGAGATATCTATAGGCAAGTCTTAGGTTATATCGAGGTTACACTCTAATTGCAATCGCAGTTGTGTGCTGCGTTTACTACATCCTTAATTATAAATGCGAAAGCTAATCTGTCTGTTGCGCTTTCACGTCTGAACCGATTTTGATGAAATTTGACACAAAAATACATCAGACCAACGAGAAAGGGCATAGGCCTTGTATGAGGCCACTGCTGAGCACAGGTTTTCCGCTGCACGTCCTATCGTTTTAAAAGGACTAATTAAATTATAGATCTTTGTCTATTACTAAAACATTTACTTACATTAACACTGACACAGCACAAGAATCAAAGCTATTGAATGGGAAAAATATTGAATAAAACATCGAATATTACAAAAGCATTTATTTATAAAGACTAGCTGTCTTAATCTACACACTCATAGCTCAAATACTTGGAGACTCAACGAGTAAACA
Source organism: Anania crocealis (assembly GCA_949315895.1). Taxonomy (NCBI): domain Eukaryota; kingdom Metazoa; phylum Arthropoda; class Insecta; order Lepidoptera; family Crambidae; genus Anania; species Anania crocealis. Next base: position 1,941,840 of record OX438877.1, read on the forward strand.
ATACTAAGAAATAACAATAATACTTAACTTATAATCACGTGTATTTAAAAAGTTCGTGCGTTAAATAATTTAATTTATATTGTTTTAATAAAACTGGCTTTTTGATTCAGTATACATATTGTTTTATATGGTACTACAAGCCGGAACTAATCTATGTCAAGTACATATTTGGTATCAGCATTTAAAAAAAACAGATAACTTATTTACTTAAGGGCCATAAATAAAGAAACGTGGACTTCTGATCCCAAACTAAGTAACTATATTAAGCACATTTTTCGGGAAAATCAGAAACAATTAAGGAACAACAAACACACAGACCCGTTAAAATATAGAAAAATGACCTTTTTTTCTACATTGACCCCGCCCGGGCATGTGTTCTGCCACGGCACGGCGCGGTATGAGTTTGCTTTATTTTCATAATGTAGACCTTATTTTGACATCGTCTTAGTATTAACATGGTAACATTAGTTTCGACTTGTAAATACCATTCGACTAACACAAACTAGCTAGTAGCACATTGCCAAAATCATATTGTGTGAATTTTTTAAGACACACAAAAAGTAGCCGTTTTACCGATACATAAACATTTAAATTCTCATTAAGATTCTGTTACATAGTTAACCCATCCAGCGCTTAGCTTTGGAGAAGGGTAAACACCGTACGCGATCGGGAAATTTATCCGTAAAAAATATTTTAAAACTATTTCAGATTTGTAGAAGCCTGATGCAACCAGTAATGGTAAAATAATGTCAAATACGTCAAGAAAATTTATCTACACTAACCAATAACACACCCCATATGATATATTTTTAGAGAGAAAAAGGAACAGGCCAAATAGTAAATAATAAAAAAGTCAGAGTTTCTGATTCCACTAGTAGTCAAATACCAAAGTCCTAGAGTTTGAGCAATAAAATCATCCCCGAAACAAAATAATCATTAATTTAGTTTGTTTTATAGTGACATGGAAATGTGCTACTAACCTGTACAAATACCAGCTTAAACATTCTATAATTTCAACGAAACTTTGCCAATCTTATAGCGACTTAATTGTCCATAATAGCACCTTCAGTTTTTTATCATGATACAATACCGTCTTTAAGCTTCCTATACCTAATTTAGAAGGCAAATTCGCTACATTGTAATTATAATACATTATTTTATCATTTCATTCTACTTTTGAAGGAAAATCATTCGAAAACAAGGAGAAAAATACAGTGAGTTTTAATTAGATATACGCCGTGCATTTTGAACCGCCTGACAAACGAAGCTCACGTTATGTGACCATTATGTATGACATCTTAGCAGTATTATTCATTTTATAAAAAAAAAATTTGGAAAATATAAAATATTAACTCCACCTATTTTGAAACACACGGTGTGACACGCACGACCGCGGTATTTCACTGCGGCCGTGTGCCGAGTGAATTACACAGCTATATCCGTGCGCGTCACAGCTTGTTTTAAAATGAATAGCAGAGTTAATATTTTATATTTTAAAAGGTTTTTTTTTTAAATAAAATAACATTGCCAAGATGTGACACATAATGGTTACACAACGCGGGCTTTTGTTTCGTTTGTCAGGCGGTTCAAAATGCATGGTGTAGGTACATACAGTTTGGGATAAAGCAATAGGTGAAGAAATTCTCTTTAGGGCTTTATTATTGGATTGGTATGGATTCAAACGCGATGTGCATAGGAACATAGTGTATGGTCAAAGAATGTAATTGTTTAGCAAATTTGAGTCACTTTAATTTGGCTGGGTTATTAAATTGTTAAAGTCCGATCTCTTATAACCGGAAATATTTAAAATTAAATATGCTAAGACCCGAGTTCACCAATTCTTAAACAGCCGGTAAACATAGATTGACGATTAATTTGACACGATTCCCAATCAAAATATGTCAAATAATATTTTAAACGCTGTTTATAACTTAAAAGTCTGTTGGTGAACTCTACCCTAATACGATTACATTCTTTTACTGTTCTGTATATATTACACTTTGATCGCACCAAAACTGACAGAGACTTTCAAAAGGTCCAAAGCCTGTTACAACATTATGTTTTTAGTTTAGCTATTGTGGAATCGTCGTATTTAACAATAGACGCATCCGTTAAAAGAATGTTAATTAATAAAATAAATCCTTAAAATCATTAAATATTTGTGTATTTACAGATTATACTAAAATGGTTAAGAGTTAATTGTTCCGGGATATTTACTACTTTTTACAAGTAACCGATTCCGGCACTGGTGCGCCGTGATCTTACAATTGACAAACTATTAATCTTTATTTTGGACAAAAACATTGCCAATGTCTGTTAGAAACATTATGATTGAAAACTATAGAAGTAAGAAGTAGTGACGTCTTATAATCATCCCACTGCATGCAAAGGCCTCCATCATTGAATTCAAGTTGCCACAGCGAAGATGGGTAGAGGCATGATCACCACGCTTGCAATGCGGGTCGGTGATCACAAACCCGAGCAATGTTCGAATATTCTAAACACTTATTCAAACATTTTATCACAACATTCTAGACCCCGAGATATTAGCCCGATATTCTAGACCAACGGAGCTTCTATAGATCAGTTTATAGGTAATTAAAAATAATAGGTTTCGTCTGTATCGAGTTGCGATTTAAACACACTTTCGCAAAACCGGCGAATGTCCAACTGAGGCGTTGATTTATGAATAATTTTAATCCAGTAAATTGACTTCATTATCACAAAACAATCAACTTTTACAATAGTGATAATGATAGTATAAGTCGTTATATTAAAGTGGAATCGTCTCGTTTGAGCTAGATATAATAAATGTGGGAAATCTATAAATAAAACTAAAATATTCTGGAAAATAATCACTTAGATATAAATTCTATGTTAAGTTAATGAGATCTTTAGACTTGAAAATGACATTAGCTCACAATAGATCGTTTCTTAAGCTAATGTTATTTTCGTACCTGTCAGATATTAACACTTTTCTATAAATCTTCGACGTATCAAACTTTTTTTAATTGCCTGCGTGTGCTGGGAATAAGCTGAAAACATCTGGTACCTCAACACATCGATACTTCTCATATTTATAATAGGGGTTAAAGTATGAAATTGCCGATTATTTTCCCACTTTTTATTTTGTTTATAGCTCTTAAGTATAGTCGTATTATTGCGTAATTCTTTTTGTATTGTATCAAAAACTAAATAAAGTAACTTTTGACTTAAAAAAAAAATGCAATACTAGTGCCTATTACTTCAAAGGAAGTCGTTGAAAAGACCTCTTACAATGTGTCAGCTGACCTTCTGGCTTCAATTAAGTATATTTGTATTATATACTTTGATTTTCAGAAATTTTAATACTATAATGCGTAGCTTTATAACCATCTAACTTTCACCTTTAATTGCATCAAAAACGGTTCAGGCGTTTTTAAAAAAACAAAAACATTGTTAGTATGGAAAAATAAATGACTTTTCTCGATTTCGTCCATACAAAACGGCAATTTCATACTTTAACCCCTAATATATTAATAAAAATAAAAATCTTACAAACTAACTTATAAAAAAACATTTCTAGGAACATAACATAACCAATGGTATAAATCTCTTAGGAGTATTCATGTAACGAAAATAATTGGTTAAAACTTAATAATATTGGTTTGTTCTTTTCATCTCGCGACATTCGCACTGGTGCGTGTATCGCCAAAGTATTATTGTATTTTTTAATCGCAAGGGGACTACTAGAGTTAAGTGGTGCTGCCCCCAATTGATTCAATTTTATCACTTCTAAACAAAATCAAGTCTCAAAAAACTAGAACAGTATCATTTTAGCAAATTACCTCTAGTATTTATTGAAGCACTGTTAACTGCTATTCATTCTGGCATTCTTTCGTATTGCACATTTTTGCTAAAAGCGGTCGCTTTTGACGTTAGCGACAAATTCGACTTTATAAACAACTGAATGAAAAGTTTACTGTAATTCAATAAATACTAGGAGTGAATCGCTAAAATGATACTGTTCTAGTTTTTTGAGAGTTGATTTTGTTTCTAAGTAATAAAATTAAATCAATTGGGGCAGCACTTAGATTTAGTAGTCGCCTTAAGTTGAATAGCGTGTACCTGACTTATACGCCACTCACAAGAAAGAAGACACCAGATGCCGTACTCTGCAACACAAAGCTCGTATTTACGGATATATCTGTCCCTTTCAGATACTCTAAGACATCGGTATGAGTGATAGGGACAGATGGATTCGAATATGCGGACATTCTGATGCGGATTAAGGCCTCTGTTTTACATTTAAATTGCAGCTAGAAGAAAGAAAAATGCCTAAAATAATAATAATGTGTCAAAATCTATACTTAATGACGTCATATATACTAATAAAGTCAGTACTGCGAAGAGAGCGCTATATATTTATCGACCAAAACATTTAGGTGCATAATAGGAATGTGGCTTTTATATATTCCGAACGATTGTGTCTGGGGTACGGTGTTTCTTAGACAAAAAAAGTAAGAAACTATGGAAACTACTTAGCCTTACGTACCTTAACCTTAAACCCTTTCCTATATTCCCACCAAACTTTAAACCTTATGCAAATGGCATAAAGTCGAAAAACAATTAAAAATTTAAACACCTGTGCAAATTTATAACCCTGTATATTTAGTAATAAATCACTACTCCAATTGACTAACCGTGTATGACGTCCTAACCGTCATGTGCCTAATGGGGGCTATCGCTAGTGAATTTGCCACTAGAGGCGCTTGTGTCGCGTGAGGTCCAATATTTACTTTTCATTGGTCTTAGCGGGCTTCGTTACATAAATTATAATTTCTTTAATTTACCTGCTGGAAAGTGATCTCCTTCGTAAAATTATCGCAAATATGGATTATTTGGCGATTAATGTGAACGCTTTGAAAGCGGAATTAAGAAAAAGCGATCAAATAGGCGGCCTCAAAGAGCAACTATTTCAGAAATTAGTTTTTATATGAATATATTTATTTATAAATAATAAACTTTAATTAGATTCAAGATTTAAAACTTTGTTTCGGCGCCGATCTTATAAAGTCGCCTTTGACAGCTATACCTCCGGACCTCAGTCGACAGTGGCGCCAACTGGTGAGCAAAGAAACAGTATTCCCCATTGTGTCGGTCGCCTAGAACAGACAACAGCACGTCAACCTACCACAAAACGTCAAATTTTCTCAATTAATATTGATCTCTACTTGTTGGACTTAAAGTTGAAAATCAATTCAATGACCTTTAACTTTTTTGGTAGATTGACCTGCCGTTGTCTGTACTATTGCTAAACAAATTTATTCTTACTTAAAACAACGTATAACTTGAATCAAACATATTTCAAGGCAAACTTGTGCTTATACCTTTGATAATGAACAGAGATCGGAATAGGTAGAGTGATTTTTGGTACTTGCACCAAAACCACGCCCAGAAATAATAACATGGATAAGCCATTTACCGGGTCTGATGTTCCGGTATTTTTTATTATTACTCGTATGTTCGTAATTTACTAAAATGCGAACAAATAATAGACGATTACTCGTAATTTTCACATGTATCTTCGTTCTACTATTTTTTTTAATTCTTTTTGAATGAATAAGTTTAAATCTTTACGATATATATCTCAATAAACTAAGAGGCTTGATTAGAATTTGATTTTAGTGGCTAGGGGGAACGGAAGGAATCGTTTAAACGCGTAGGTATTTTTGGATTAAAGTTAAGGGGGATAGATTCTAAGCGGGAAAGTTTAAGATAAAATACCTGGCAACGGAAAGTCATGAATTAAGCTAAGGAGTAAGAGCATCGGGAAAACTTGTATTGCGAAATTAAGGGTAAAACTGATTGAACGAATGGCAAACATCTTTTAGGTACATCATCATTCTCTGTGACAGTAAAGATGAAATAAAAGAGATAAAAATCAACATTGTTTATTGTTTAACACTCAGTAGAAATATCAAAACAATAAATAAAACAATGTTATTCCTTGTTTTTAAAAAAACGATTACTTTACATAGTACAAATCAATATGAAAACTTATTTTAAAAATAAATTGGATTAAGTAACAGGACCAAAATGAAGTGTAAGATTTTAATAGGTGTCAAAAATTAACAAGATTTGTCAATCAGTGTGTCTTTCATGATTTTATTGTCAAGATTTGTCAGTCAGTCTGTCTATTGTGATTTTTTCTGTCAAGATTTGTCAGTCAGTCAAACCCGGTATAAAAAATGACGCAATTTTTGGTGCTCACATAAGGCAAAGGATTATTTAAATAAAGCATACAGATTATTTGTAAACATTTTCCAGAACATATTATGTATGTGACTGACTTAAGACAACACTTAAGACCTGGTATTAAAATATAAAGCTCGGTAATTCGGAGGAATGTCCATATTAATATATACGATTCCGGTCAACGACCCCATTTTACTCTACCTATTCCGATCTCTGATAATGAAACATGAGTCAAAACCAGAAAATTAATTTCATCACTTTGGTTTCCCATCTAAGAATAACCCGTAGCGTAGCTCAGAAAAAAAGGGTGTTATAATCATTGATGTATTTTAAAAAACTAGATGCACAATCAATAAAAGTTTCCGAACTAGAAGTGCAACCTATATCAATCGAATAGCTACAACATGACAAACATCCATACTGTTGCATATCGACATAATTTGGCCGGGTTATAAAGTTGACACTGACATAAAATCCACGTCAATCATTGAAAAGACAGTTTCAGGTGTCGTTTATGTGTCGGACTCTTAGAATAATAACACCTAGAAACTGAATGTAAAAATTAGCCAAATCTGGCTAACTTCGTTCCGCGAGCTGTCAGTGCTCAACGTCACGCTAAGTCAAACACAGCTCGCGAAAAATAATTTAAAATGACTGTTTGCACTATGAAGAAGTGTTCTAGCATATCAGAGAAACAAAAAGAAAGTGATAAAGTTTCATTTCACAGGTAAGTACTTACTCGTACTTACATTTTATACATTTTCTGTACATAAATCGAATAATTTGAAACACAAAACCTATCAACATCAGTGTTGCTAGTTGTGGGAAAAAAATTGCACACAGTTTTTTAGTTGGTTTTTTATATTGAGAAAAATATTGAATTTGCCATAACTGCTATTTAATACTGTTTAAACTAAATGTTGGTGTTATTAATTCTATGAAAAAAATATCTTAATCCCTCGATCGTGAGTTATTCCAGACACAATTGAAATCTATTGTTATCGCGGCACGCGCCTGCCTCCTGGGGGTTGAGGGATTAATGTGAATTTATACAATCATACAGGCATTTAAATTTAAACACATTGAACGGTGGCATTCATCATTAGATTAATAAATATGTATGAATGTAATCATATTTTCTTATGTATTTAAAGATCATACCAAACACATGGTAAATTGTCGTATAACAAAAAAACACGTTTTCCCATTTTTTGTGGGTGAACGCCCGATGATGATAACACTGAAGCCATATTTGTGTGCGTTAGAAGAGCGCAGATTTATTTAGCTTACGCACACAAGGATAATTAAATGGCACGCGTTTACGCTTACGTTTTGGTTCAGACGCGGCTTCTAGGTGTCATTATTCTAAGGTCGGACTGTGTATCCAGTTCTTATTCGATACATTCCTTTGGAGGGGTAATGGTAGAGCTCATTTGCAATAGATTTTGTCATGATATACCCTAGCCGATAGTGATTACTTTTAAGATATTCAAGGTTTTGTGCTTTTATTTTTGAATTGTTCCTATATGAATGTTTCATTTGGTGCTGTTTTTATGTATGATCTAATACCTAACATCTCAAGACTTCCTCCAAATAACAATAATGTAGGATTAGTAGCAGTAAAGCAATATTTTGCGTTATAATCGTGTAATTTATTTCGAGAGATTGTTACAAGGCAGTTTTAAGGGAAGAAGAGAATTAGCGCCGCACAACGGAAAGAATGCGAAACTTAACAAATGCGTTCATATCCAATAAGTTATTTACTAAAGTTTATGGTTGCGTTCCATTCCTAACAAATAATATGTAGAAATACTCTAAAATGTAACTTTTTATATTTATTTGTTTTGTTTAATTTTTGTCAAATTCTACTGCAAATGAGCTTTACTTTTACCCCTCCAAAGGAATGTATCGAAATACCGGTAACCCTGTATATCGATGGTTATAATACACCGATTATGAGTTGGTGCACAAACAAGAAATAACTGACATTATAATGCTGTGACTCAATATTGGTGGATTATTTCGGTTGAATTTTGTTTGAGATTTTTTGGTAACTTCTCTCTCGGCTTTGCACGGGTACGCCAATAAAAATAAAGCTTATGGTCTTTTAAAATCCATATTTACCACTTGTCATGTAGATATTTATAAAACTTTTTTTTTTTTAAACAATCATCATACAGCATACAAACCTCCTTTTGACCATTACAAACATAACAAAAAAAAATTATCCGATTTATTGTATTCGATCGCAAGTTATGCGCGTATATACATCACGATGGTTAATTTTTATTTATGCACCGTGCTTTTTGGACCACCTGAAAACCGAAGCCCACGTTATGTGATCATTATGTACAACTTCATTGCAGTGTTATTTATTTAACCAATAAAAATATATTTTTAATAATATTAAATATTGATTCAGACTAACGCCTGTGACGCGTACAGACGTATTATTTTGCTGCGGCGGGGTCCCGAATGAATGAACCTTACACAGCTACATCCGTGCGCGTTACAACGTGCTACAAAATAAATAGCTGAACCAATATTTTATATTTTCATAAAAAATGAAAATAGCACTGCCAAGATGTTGTACATAATGTTTACATACCGTAGTGTTCGTTTTTCAGGTGGTTAAAAATGCACGGTGTATAGAAGATAGATAGATAGAGATACATTTATATCATCTTTCTTGGGCATTTAATATTGCATTTTGAATCACATTAAAACTGAACCATGCTGTATACAATGTAACATGGCGCTGATGACAGTTGAAAATTTGACATGACTAGAGATTTGACAACGTTAAATCGATTTAGTAAATACATACCCTTCGGGGAAGAAACCTAACCTAACGCTAAACTAACCTAACTCATTGAAATATAAGAGTGGTGTCATCATTTCAAAGATCTATGGAGTTTTACTCGGGAAATGAAAATAGAAAGATGGACTTTTTTCCTTGGTTTTCTGAAATTATCTTAAGCAGCATATAGTGTGATAAAGTAGTGCCATTGCTATATTAAGTCAGTAAGTGAGATAAATCAAATGAAAGTGAAGTGAGTAATAAAGAAAAGAGATCCAATCTGATTCGGATCGACGTTCCTGTGTAAAACTCCCTTGGTCATTGAAATGTGTACCTAATCCACCCTCACATTTCTAGGTTAGGTTATTATGTTTACGTAAGTATTTATAATAATTTACGTTATGTGTACTACTAACAATATTTTTAATTATAAGATTAGGCTGTATGGACTCGACCGAGGCCGTCAAACTTTTATTAAAAAAAAGTTGTTTTGAATGACAGCTGTCACCCTTGCCATGCTACAGATTACATAGTGCGGTACCTTCTTAAAACACCATAATATTGCTTCTCGGAACTCTCGCTAGATTGTCGTCTATGGTGAGATACATGTTGAAGGAAAAAAACATGGCGGCGGACGATAGGAAATGCCAGGCATCGTGGGAATCGTACAGCTGTAGCAGCGAGCAAACGCGGTTGCTTTGCCTCGACTGCGCTGGGGTGAGCTGGGGGGGAACGATCAGAAAAATCAGTTTTATTCCTGCAAATAGGCCCCAGGCGGCTTTCACACGTCCTAATATTTAAACCTACCACTGCTTAGGGATAAGTCTGGGCTAGAGGAGAAGCAGCGCAAGGAACTCGGTCACTATTGTCACCGTCTTATTAAATAAATATTTTTACAAAGGATATATGCCTGTGCAGACTAGGATAATTCAAAGCTATAATATGATCTTTTATTTATATAATCAATAGTATTATAGAAGACTATCGTGACGGAGTGGCGTACACACCAGTTTTCAAGGTGTCGCCTGCTCCGTGGTCCCAGGTTTGATTTCCGGACGGATCGATGTAGAAAAAAGGAGTTTTTCTACTTTTTTCGGGTCTAGGTGTTTGTGATACCTTCGTTGTAACTGATTTTAACAATACGAGTGCTTTAAAGATTTGCTCCTTTGGGATCAGAATAATGTATGTGATGTTGTCCCCATTTATTTAGTATCATTTTGTTTATGATAGCCCTTTTTCAGTACTTTTGACTACTCAGTTTATAAGCTGGTGTACCCCAGGGTAGTATAGTTGGACCTCTACTATAATTGTCTTTGCTGCGAGGCATAACTTGATTTATAGCATGTTTACATATATTATCATATTATCAATAAACGTATAGACTTACCGCCCAATTAGTGCTCTGATCCAAGTAGAAGTAGCTAGATCCGAACCAGACGGAGTAGGTGAGCGCGATGTACACCCAACTGCAAGAATTAATACGTACTTATTTAACTATATCTTTCATTTATTGGGGTTTTCGAATAAACGACGATCTGTGGATAGGTCCTCCACCAAGTGGACCGATGATCTGGCGAAGCATACTGCTTTAAACTTTCACGATCACCATTACAATTATTCTTTGATTCGTGATTTATCCCATACGAGTAAATAACGTCCCATTGATCTGGTGGTTTAAGTACGGGCAAAGATCTCGAGCTTCGATTTCCGGGAGTTTCGAATTTCCGAACACTGCTCAGGTTTGTGATCACAAACCCGCAATACAAGCATGGTGATTATGCCCGTACCCATCATTGCTGTGGTAACTTGAATTCAACGATGGAGGCCTTTGCCCTGCAGTGGGATGATTAAAAGATAAAGATATATTTATTTACAGAAATCATTCCTGATGTTATGTTGGTGTTAGTATTAAAATGTCTAACCGATGTATCCGCATGTAAATTTTTACAAAGCTTCGCTAATTTATCGCTATTAATACGATTTGACGACCATTTGGATCAGCGCCCAGCGGTAGTAAACGCTGCTTCTGAGCCATGGGTCGCGGGTTCCATTCCCGCACAGTACTATTTGTGTGCATGAACATGTCTGTTTGTACTGGTCTGGGTGTTTTCTATGTATTACATGTATTTACAAAAAAAAAAGTATATATGTAAGTTTATCGGTTGTCTAGTACCCCATACAACAGGGTACTTAATAGTGCCTTAATTTGGGACCAGATGGCTCTGTATGACCCAGTGAGGCATGTCTTAAATATTTATTTTAATACAAACCAAACGTATCACAGTAGTACCTCCTCCCTCCGACTCTGTTGCTTAAAACGTGATTAATGGACATCTCCCAAAGTAACGTAGCACCAACCTGTACCACCTGATAGTCTCCTTTGCTATGCTGGGAGACGCTGGACGGGGAAGAACTTCAGTTAAGCGTCGCTAATTTAGTGACAAAGTAACACAGTACCAACCTGTACCACCTGATAGTCTCCTTTGCTATGCTGGGAGACGCTGGACGGGGAAGAACTTCAGTTAAGCGTCGCTAGTTTAGTGACAAAGTAACACAGTACCAACCTGTACCACCGTATAGTCTCTCTGTGCAGAAGCTTCATGACGATGTAGAACAGCGTGTATAGGAAAAGGTTGCTCATCAGCACCAGGAGGAGATGGGACGCGAAGTCTTTACTGTGCTGGGAGACGCTGGATCAAATAATTAAAATGTTTATTCAGTAATGTGAAAGGCATTATAACATAACAAATGGCTGGAATATCCTTTATGTATGTGTGTTTACAATAAACAATAGTTCGAGAAAGGGATTAATTAATTTTTAATAGCAAACTATGCAGCTTTTTTAATTTACATAAAATACTAAAAATAAAATATGTATGTATGTGAGTTTTGTGCTTTTTGTGAGCGAGATCATGAATTTACAAAATAACTCAAAAACGTTTTAAAAAACGTTTTTTTAAAAGGTTCCGCACCACAATAAAAAAAAAGAACTTGGTAGATCACTTAGTTACCTCTACGTCCGTCTTTTTTATTTTATTTTATTTCGAAAAATTGAGGATGTGATTCCCATTTACGGTCAGTGATTATTATTTGAGGAATAGTAAATTTTTGTAGATCGGTCGTTAAAATGAAAAAAATTAAGGGGTGGTGTGGGTTTACGGAAGGATCAGTGTTTGGTTAGAAAGGTGTCAGTGTGGGGTTTAAGAAAGAGGCACTGTGTCCCCACACTGCCTCATTCTTCCCATTCATTCCCCAGGCAGGACAGTGTGGGGTTTAAGAATGGGGCAGTGTTAGGAAGGCAGCAGACAGTGTTGGGAAAGCAGGAGACAGTGTGGGGTTTAAGAATGGGGTAATGTGGGGAAGGCAGCAGAGAGTGTGGGGAAAGCAGGAGACAGTGTGGGGTTTAGGAATGGGGCAGTGTGGGGAAAGCAGGAGACAGTGAAATGTGAGGTTTAGGGAGGTGTCACTATGGGTAGAGGCAATTTCAGTGTAGGACTATAGACGCCCCGTTGGTCTAGTAGTTTAAATACCGGGCCAAGATCTCGGGGTCCCAGGTTCGATCCCCGGGTCGGGCAACTAAAAGTTTCGAATTTCCGAACGTTGCTCCGGTATGTGATCACCAACCCGCATTCGGCAATCGTAGTAACTTGAATTCAATGCCTTTTTCCTGCAGTGGGATGATTATAGGCTGTTACTTTACTTTTTTTTTACCAGAGAAGTGACAGTGCGGGGTTAGTAAGGGCGATGAGCCTGTAAGGTTTAATGTGTTGACTGCATATATTACTGCAGGAGTAGAGTTGTAAATTGACGGTCATATGCTATACGCGTCCGTCATTTATAATAAATGCTCGGTCACATTGGACATTTACTGTCACGATGGTCACATACAAAAATTTGTTAGCAATTAACAAAAAGAAAAAAAATATATGAATTTATTGAAATTAAACGAAATTATAGCAAACAAAAATATAGATTTAAACTATTATGCTTATTATTATTAGCCTTTCAACAACTCTGTATGCGTTTTTAAGTGTCACCTTACTGTTTATTATTGTATTCTAGCTTTTGCATTAGTAGTCCAGACTACAAAAAATACTAGCTAGTATTTATTGCACTTTTTAGTACTTCATTTCGTTTTATGCAATTTCTAATAAATCCAGTCTCTTATAATGCATTACAAATAAAAATTTAGCATACCTTTCCAATAGAATTGAATGTGACGTTAATGACAATAAATGTCCAAAATGTCCGGTCACATTGAGAAAATGACCAATTTGCTCGGTCACATTGGTCAGACATTTATAACGTGACGGACACTTTACAGGAGCACAAAACAGTGTATTACCCGTAAGCGGCGATGGCCCAGTTGGCGACGTTGGCGATGACGAGCAGCACGCAGCGGCCGCAGTGCGTGGGCGTGATGGCGGCCAGCGGACGCGCTAGTAACGATCTAGCCGCCCGGTATACCACGCCCCCGTCTGACACAAATGTACCATAGTATACTTCATGTCCCGTTTGTTAGAACAAACTATCGCAAAAATTGCTTCATTTTCAGAACTTCTAATCTATTCAACACTGCTGATGATGATATGGACCTGGATCTTTTTAATACTTCTGTAAGCCAGTTTAAAAATAAATTTAGTAAAAGATTTTTCATGTAAGTTATATTGATATACTTAGGTATGTGTATTTTTTTTTATTTATATATGTTAATAATAATATGACATGTACTGTATCGCTTACATGTCACGAATGTTTTTTTTTCCCCTTTTACGATGTAGCAATGACATTAACTAAAAAAAAAAAACTTTAGTCCGCATTTCATTCCACTGTTTAAAATGCTATATGTGAAAACTTGTAATTGGCTATATTTAGAACATCAGTATCTTAGTTAAATTCTTAGCTGTAAGTTTTCCAAAGAAATGAAAAATATTTAAAATACCAACAACACTGTTAGTAGTTCTAAAAGTCAATTGTTATTTGCTGATGAATATGAAAGGATATACAGGCTGACTGAGGCAGGTATTTAGAGCCCATTTATAAAGTAAAAAATGTAGCTCAAGTTTTCACCCGAAAATAGTTTTCGCAACATCGCAGTTTTTAATTCTTACGGTCCTAAGCCTGTTAAGACGCTGACATGAGCCAAATTGAGCTCAATGAAGATTGTTTTGCTTTAAGCCTATGGCTCGTATTGTTGCCAAATTCTATGTAGTTGTAATTGATCATATTTTCGACCAGGTGGCTGTTTCCAAAACACGATTCTAAAAACTTTTGAAAATACATAAATTACCATTTTTCTCAGCAGTCCGTATAACAATGATAATAAAATTTTGCTATATTGTATACGAGTATTACATGTTGCTTAAGCAAATAGCTGATTTAGATTTTTAATAAAATGGCAATTTTAAATTGCACAACGAATTTTGTTGTTTGACACTCAGGCCCTTTTATTCCATGCGCTTTTTCTCTGTCACTCCTACGAGAATCGACAGTGATAGCTGTGGCGCGTTCCAAAGAAATTCAAAGACGAATAAATTTGTGGGCGTGTTCATTGCTCAAGGTCATCGGCTGCAGTCAGCGTCTTAAGGCATGGAGGGAAAATCGAAAACTTATGAATAGTATCGTAATGAATGAATGAGATGCGCATCGCGTGAAAAAACAGTTGCTAAGAGGCAGTATAATTTTTTTTATTTTTTGGCTGACATTTTATAAGTGCTTTATCTTGACATTTTTGTACTGAGCTAAAGGTACCAAAAAAAAATGTTATAAATTTTTGGTCTCCTAGATTGTTGTCAAAATTTCATCCCCTGTATGTAATGATACATCAATCGATGTTTGTTCAACTTTCAGGTCACAGCGTGTTTCTAAAGTAATAGTCTAACTAAACCAATGTTTTTTTATTTTTTAAAGATTATATTGATAAAATAAATAACACTGCCAAGATATTATATGTGGTATGGTATGATTAATGTAATTGAATTATAGTATTTTGATTATTAAGTTACACATGAGTGCACTATTAGTACAACCTCATCATTCTCTTGGCCATTTTCCCAGTTTATCTGGGGAGCCTGGGGTCGGCGCAGTATGTTTTTCGCTTCCACACCATTCTATCACTCGTCACTGAATCATCCACACCTTTCACACTCATATCTTGTTTCACACAGTCCATCCATCTCTTTCTCGGTCGCCCTCTTCCCTTCCAGCCTTCCACATTCATACTCATCACTCTTTTAGTTACATGACTTTCTTCCCTTCTCATTGCATGACCATACCAAGACAGACTATTACTACAACCTATAGCAATCAAATAGATACAACCTGACATAAATATCCATCCGGGTTTAAATTTGACACTGACATAAAATCAACTCATCATTCATTCAATGGGGACTACCGTTTCTTTGCTCACCAGTTGGCGCCACTGTAGACTGAAGTCCGGAGTTAAAGCTGTAAAAGGTGATCGGCGCCGAAACAAAGTGTAAATCTTGAATCTAATTAAGGTTATATTGTTTATAAATTACTATCTTGATATCAACAAACTAACTTCTGAAATAGTTGCTCTTGAGGCCCTCTATTTTTGCGCTTTTTCTTAATTCCGCTTTTACAGCGTTCACATTAATCGCCAAATAATCCATATTTGCGATATTTTACGAAGGAGATCACTTTCCAGCAGGTAAATTAAAGAAATTATAATGTATGCAACAAATTCCGCTAAAACCAGTGCAAAGTGAATGATATTGGACCTCACGCGACACTAGCGCCTCTAGTGGCAAATTCACTAGCGATAGCCCCCATTGATGAAAGTTTCAGGAGTCATTTTTGTATCGGACTCTGTATCTTGTTGGACCACATCAATCAAAATACCAACAAAAGCTGTTAGTCGTTTAAAAAGTCAATTAGCTTCCTTCAGGGTTCACTAGTGAATAAGAACGGATATAAAGGGTGTATCAAAAAGCTTTACGAAGCCTCAAACCTCGCATTCGGTTCACAAACCAAATCGTGTGTAACAAAAATAATTGCTGGCAAACGACTTCTTTTTTAGACATTCAAGTAAATCAAGTATTTATTAACCGCAATGTATAGCACGCACGAAGCGCTACAGAGGAGGATTGTGGCCTAACTTCATACAATTAGTTGTGCGTACGCGCGTTTCATTGCGGGTTGCTCTCTTTAAAGCGTTTTTAATGAATAAGTACTAAAAATTATTAAAATATTTCTAAAGAAAAAAATTTAGTAACAACAAACAGAAGATTTTCATGCAAAGATCTTGTAAAAAAAATCCCTTTGACCCTCAATATCTCAGTAACGATTCATTTCCCAGGTATGGTGTCTTAGAAAAAAATGATCGTACAAATGTGTAGAATACGTGGTATTCGGCTTCGTTAAGACTTTTGTTACACCCTGTATAACATAATAATTATAGCACATACATCAATCGATTTATGCACCGTACACTTTTAACCGCCTGACAAATGAAGCCTACGTTATATAACCATTGTGTATAACATCCTAAGGGCCGTCCACAAATTACGTCACACATTAAGGGGGGGGGGGGGAGTCTTACTTTTAGTGACATTGGGAAAAATAGTATGAGAATTATCGTAAAAATGCGTAACAAGGGGGAAGGGGGGGGGGGGTCTGCAAATCTCAAAAATCGTATGACGTAATTTATGGATGAGCCTTTTAGCAGTGTAATTGTTTTTTTTATTTATAAAAAATATAAAATAATCATCTCATAAAATTGTTTGTTGAAGTGATTTGTAAGTATCTCACATAAGTGAATTTCATGTTAATTCTTGTGAGAAATAAATAATCTTTGAATCTAAATCTCTAAAATATATTTTATATTGCTTAAATTAAACTGCCACTTCAACTTGCTAATCCGGTGGGCTATGTCGGTAACTTTAGTTCTCTGCCGGATCACCGCATATAATGGGCTGGCCATGTTAGCCGCAGAACCGACAACCGATGGGGTAAACGAGTTCTTGAGTGGAGACCGCGTCTCGGCAAACGTAGTGTAGGACGCCCTCAGGCCAGGTGGAGTGATGATTTGCGCAAGGTGGCTGGCAGGAGCTGGATGCGAGAAGCCGAGGAACGGCCTAAGTGGCGTGCAATTGGAGAGGCCTATGTCCAGCAGTGGACTGCAATAGGCTGGTGATGATGATGGTGATGAAATTAAACTGCCAAGATGTAATACATAATGGTAACAAAACGTTCGATCTTGGCGGGTAAATTGCACGGTGTATGCTGATATCTAAGAAATCTTTATGAGTACCCTAAGCACTTACCGAGCCTGAACCTTCCCAAATAGTAGATCTGGAAGGTCATCACCAGACACGTGACCAGGTGGAGCGCCGTGAACGCGATCCAGAAGTAGAAGTTGGCGTTCAGAACACCCACAAGACCTGGTAGACATTAGAACTATGTTATGATACTGTTTTTGAAGCAATACATAGGTACATGTAATACAGTAAATTCTAAACAATAAAATGTTATACAGAATGAAATTTTAACCACCTTCCAAATATTAATATATCAATCTACGAGACAAAAAACAAATGACGTATTTTTCTTTTGGTATAGCCCAGTACAAAAATGTCAACATAAAGCACTTAGAAAATGTCCGCCAAAAATCTAAAATTTTTGATACGACCTTCTAGCATCACTTTTTTCACGCGTTGCGAATCTTATTCATTCATTACGATACTATTCATAAGTTTTTGATTTTCCGTTTATACCTTAACAGGTCTAGGACCGAAAAAATTTTAAAGTATATCGCGAAAAATATTTTCGGGTGACAGCTTGATTTACATTTTTTACTTCATAAATAAGCTCTAAATACGATACTGAATGCCTGTAAAAATTTTGAAATGTGGTTAAAATTTCATCCTGTATACAGGGTGTTAGGTAAATGGTATGACCAGCCGGAACCAGCCTATGTTATCATGTGCATATAAATAGTATAGTGAAGTCAGAAATTTTATATTATTTTAATTTTTAAATTATTCATCATCATCATCATATCAGCCGAACGACGCCCACTGCTGGGCATAGGCCTCCCCCAAGGAACTCCACAACGATCGGTCCTGTGCTGTCCGCATCCAACGGCTTCCCGCGACCTTGACAAGATCGTCGGTCCACCTTGTAGGGGGCCTGCCCACGGAACGTCGTCCGGTACGCGGTCGCCATTCGAGAACCTTTCCGCCCCAACGGCCATCGGTTCTCCGCGCTATGTGTCCCGCCCACTGCCACTTCAACGATGCAATCCTTCGAGTGCACTCTCCATTGCTCGCTGGGTGATCTTGAGCCTTCGAGACCCATAGTAAACGACCACGTCTCACTCCCATATGTCATTACTGGCAACACACACTGGTCAAAGACTTTCGTCTTGAGCCACTGAGGTATTTCGGACGCGAATATATGCCTGAGCTTTTCGAACGCTGCCCATCCGAGCTGGATTCGACGAGAGATCTCTTTCTCGAAGTTGGAAAATTGACATACAAATTGAAATTTCTAGATTCCGATTTATATGAGAATATTTTTTTCAAAAACGATGATATCAAATTTCTGACTTCACCATAGTATTCAATGCATATGTCAACGAAAGGCTGGTTTCGACTTATTATACCCGTTACCTAACACCCTGTATAAAAAAAAGTAACAGCCTATAATCATCCCACTGCAGGGCAAAGGCCTCCATCATTGAATTCAAGTTACCACAGCAATGATGGGTACAAGCATAATCACCACGCTTGCCGAACGCGGGTCGGTGATCACAAACCCGAGCAACGTTCGAAAATTCGAAACTTTTTTGTTGCCCGACCCGGGGATTGAACCTGGGACCTCGAGATCTTGGCCCGGTATTTAACTCACCAGACCAACGGGGTGTATACCTACTGATTAAAACTTCCAGGGTCATTATCACTCGAGTTAATTGATGCGTGGTTTATACCATGTACCTTATTAATTATGAGTTTCCGATATTCCGGCACCGTTGCAAGCGCCATGATCACGGTCAGTTCTTGGAAATTCATAAAAACTAAGGTACATGGTATAAACTTCTTATCAATAACCTTTAATAAAATGTATTTTGAATGATTGAATGAATGAATGAATGAAAATGAGTTTATATTTTTAAATAGTTACAACTTACAAACAAAAGTAAATATTCTTTATTGTATCTAGTTCCTCGGCAAGGGCCCTAATTCAGCTATTTCAATGGGGACTACCGTTTCTTTGCTCACCAGTTGGCGCCACTGTAGACTGTAAGGACGCAAATTCTACGCAAGCTTTAATACATTGTAATTGATTGGATTTTTTCGAACGCCTAGCGACATCTATTGATGGTTCTTGGTTTCGTCGCTACGGCGCCATATTGTGATTTAGGTCAGATTGTTCCTTTTTTCCCAATTTCAAGTTTGGAATATCTATTTAATATAATAATTTTCTTTCTGGTTCGTTCCTAATAAAGAAAATAAGGGCTATTTCTTAATTTATTGAGATTGCTGCCATTTAAGTGTCATTTGTATAATCGATTACTTTAGTGAATCGATCCGCATAACGGAACGTCATAACAGGAAGGATTAGGTTTTCTTTGGGACACTTGACCTGGGATCGCCGACCCAAATGGCGGATATATTTTTATAGCGGTTGTTAATAACAATCCAAAGATGTCAAGGGCATCTGATACAACTTATATTTAAAAGTCTTATAGCAAAACAACATGAGGTAAAATATATTGAAATATTGATTTATTTCTCACCGGTTGACAAATTTCTCGTATGGCGTGGTTATAAAATCGTATATATTTGTTACAGAGGAATTAAGTAAATTATAGTTGGTGGACGAGGGATATGTTTCTGAAAGATTTCTAGATTTAATATTCTTCAGTAAACGTAAGTATTGCCTTGGAAAAGTGTGTTTCCATACCTCATGTTTTGTATTCAAGAGACAGGTTATTAATTTGATAAATTTCTTTTCAAATTTCAATTCCATATTTATAAATTCTTTATTTTTTATACTTTAATTCCAATTTTTATATTTCATTTGCATTCTTTCATATTCATCTAATTCTATCTGGATTAGATTGTTATTCCTTATCAACATTTAACTTGAGGTTCTGTTCCTGATGATGAACATAGTATTTGTGTGGAACGACTTGTGCAGTCGATATAGTTTTGGGTTTTCAACGTTGGGTTGTTCTTGGGAACTGACATGGACTTCCATCCGGGAGCTTAGTAGCCACAAGAAGGCTCAGGACCTAACCAGGGATTCCCAGGGATGTTCTGAAGTGAGGCACTGACCGATCCGGATGAGTATTCAACGTCTAAAGGTACCATCTTCTTTCTTTTCCTGTGAGGGCAGCTACTTGAAACCATAGTTCTATTTTTATGTTAATATATTGTAAAGTCGAGTCTTTATATCTGAGCTATTTAGATTATGCAGAACGGATAGCACTGATTTCTATCCCGAACCATTACACACACCCTGAATTAATTATGTTGAGAGTCATATCTCTAGTACTAATTGGTTAAAATTATAATATCTTAAGCTACGTGGATTGTCTAGTTTATAGTAGTATATCTATTAAGATTAATTACTCATAATGTGATAACAGTTGGCCATCAACTTAATAAATATATTTAGTAAATACTATTGATTGTTATTATTCAACATCCCGTAGCCAGTCGACAAGGTTCTTTATAAATTTCTGCAAGCCGGGCATAGACTAACCTAGCCGTTTGAGTCCCATCTTGTCTTCTCTATAACACCTAGAAGAAACTCAATCTTGCAAGACTGAGGTCCGGAGCTATAGCTGTCAAAGGCGATCGGCGCCGAAACAAAGTGTTATATCTTGAATCTAATTGAGGTTTATTAATTATAAATAACTATCTTGATATCAACAAACTAACTTCTGAAATAGTTGCTCTTGAGGCCGCCTATTTTTGCGCTTTTTCTTAATTCCACTTTCAAAGCGTTCACATTAATCGCTAAATAATCCATATTTCCGATATTTTACGAAGGAGATCACTTTCCAACAGGTAAATTAAAGAAATTATAATTTACGTAACGAAACCCGCTAAAACCAGTGAAAAGTTAATGTTATTGGACCTCACGCGACACTTGCGCCTCTAGTGATCGTGAATGAATTGTGCAATTTCGACATTTAGCCCATACTAGAACTGTCAAAAACCTGCTCTTCAATAACGATTGTGATACGATTTGGTTAGCTGAATTAGGGGCAAGGTCGCCGGAAGCTGGATGCGGGACCGATTGTTGTGGAGATCCTTAGAGAGGGTCTACCTTTTATCGCAGAATTTTTTTTCGCCGGCCGCCTCACCCCTCCGCGCCTACGCGGTTTTAAATTACACTCTAGGGGTAGGGCAGACAAGACTGCGTGGAGTCGGTATTGCAACGATTCGTTTCTGCCACAGACTTTTGTAACACAACATATTGACTATTTAAGACAATTTCTTAATACGAGTACAATTTAAGGTTATAATACTTTTTTATAGAAATAGCAATGCCTAATGAAATTATTCCAAATGAAATTCTGCCATATGCATAGTATGCCTAGTAAAATTGTGCCAAGTAATCGTCGCACTAAATAAACGTTATGCTTAACGAAATTAAAATTTTGCTAAAGGTAATTAATATGCCTAATAAAATTCTGCCATCTTAAGAGTATGCCACTGTAAATTCGGCCATATAAGCATTCCGCCAAACGATAAATATATTTAGTAAAAATTATGCCTTGTAAAACGCCCCGTTGGTCTAGTGGTTTAAATACCGGGCCTAGATCTCGGGGTCCCAGGTTCGATCCCCGGGTCCGGCAACAAAAAGTTTCGAATTTTCGAACGTTGCTCGGGTTTGTGATCACCAACCCGCATTTGGCAAGCGTGGTGATTATGCCAGTTCCCATCATTGCTGTGGTAACTTGAATTCAATGATGGAGGCCTTTTCCCTGCAGTGGGATGATTATAGGCAGTTACTATGCCTTGTAAATATTCAATGAAAGAAGATTATGCCAAATGAGTTTCGGAGCAACAAGATTCTGCCAAATAAAGGGAACCCCCTTAGAGAGGCTTATGTCCAGCAGTGGGCATCGTTTGACCGAGATAATATTATTTTATTTATTTTCATTTTCTTAGGATAGCTTACAGCTTTCACATTTTTACAGATTCAAGAAAGTAATAACTACAAGCTAATAACAAGCTACCATATATATATCTAATAGACTCACCGACAAATATGATTAAAGCCAAGACCCCGAACGTAGCGTGCGCCCGCGCATTGATGTCGGGATGCCGCGACTGGTATATCTTCACCATACACAGTACTGACGTCACGTACATGAACGAAGTATCTGTTGGGAGAACAAAATTGATATACCCATTTGGATTTTACTGATATACAGGATGAAATTTTAACCACTTTCCAAAATTTTTATATGCGTTCAGTATCGTATTTAGAGCCTATTTATGAAGTAAAAAATGTAAATCAAGTTGTCACCCAAAAATATTTTTCGCGATATGGTTTTCAATTTTTACGGTTTTAGACCTGTTAAGGTATAAAGGGACAATCAAAAACATACGAATAGTATCGTAATTAATGAATGAGATGCGCAATGCGTGAAAAAAATGTTGCTAGGAGGCCGTATCAACAATTTTAGATTTATGGCGGACATTTTCTAAGCGCTTTATCTTGACATTTTTGTACTGGGCTATACCAAAAGAAAAAATACGTCATTTGTTTTTTGTCTCGTAGATTGATATATTAAAATTTGGAAGGTGGTTCAAATTTCATCCTATATAGGGTGACTTAAGGATCATATTTAGAGCCCATTCAAGAAGAAAAAAAATATTATTCCCAGCATAGTTTTTAATTTTTATGGTCCTAAGCCTGTTAAGGTATGAAGCAGAATGTACCTGCTACTTAGTACATGTCTTGTCTTTACAAAGAAATGTTATTATAGCGTTAAGAAATTCCGAAAGGACAATAGTATATAAGTGACTTTGACTATGATATTTGACATGAGGTGAGCCTAAATCGTAAATATTCACTGACATACATATATAATTCTAATGAATTTAATTGCATTGAGCTTTGACATCTTAAAATCTATTGCTATACTTATTTTGTTAATGTATGATGAAAATGTGCATGCTACTCGTATATTTTATGGCTAAATAGGTCTAAAAGCTACATTACCTGTATTCTAACAACATTTTCTACCCTGTTTATGGCATATAAAGAATTTGAATTTGAATTTGAAGGGAAAACCAACAACTTATGATCAATATCGCGATGAATGAATGAGATGCGCATCGCGTAAAAAAGGTGTTGCGAGGAGGACGTATCAAAAATTTTAGATTCATTTGTTTCTCGCCTCGTAGGTTGTTGTATTAAAATTTGTAAGGCGATTAAAATTTCATCGTGTATACTATGTTCTTGAGTTTACGCGACTACTATCCATTGAAATGAAAGATATACAGGGTGAAATTTTAACCACCTTCCAAATTTTAATGTATCAATCTACGAGACAAAAAACAAATGACGTATTTTTTCTTTTGGTATAGCCCAGTACAAAAATGTCAAGATAAAGCACTTAGAAAATGTCCGAAAAAATAAAATTTTATTCATACGGCTGCCTAGCAACACTTTTATTACTCGATTCGCATCTTATTCATTCATTTTGATACTATTCATAAGTTTTTGATTTTCTCTTTATACCTTATCAGGCCTAGGACCGTAAAAATTGATAACTATATTGTGAAAAATATTTTCGGGTGAAAGCTTGATTAACATTTTTTACTTCATAAATGGGCTCTAAATACGATACTGAACGCCTACAAAAATTTTGGAAAGTGGTTAAAATTTCATCCTGTATTTACAGATTTAAATTCGCGTTTATTTTGTTTTAATCAGATGTTTCGAACACTTTACAGCGTTCATGGTCACGGGCAGAAGCGTCCGGTTCAACCAAAATAAACGCGAATAAAAAAGGATGTGGAGTCCACCACTCTGTTCTAAACTATAATATAACTATCAGTATATAAACTTGAAAAATTATGTCTCAGGCGGGACTCGAACCCGCATCTCCTCGCATGCCGGGCGGGCGCTATACCATTAAGCCACCAAGACCCTGCGACTCAGCGCGAATTTTTCAAGCATATTCTTAACGCTGAAAGCTAGCGTCTAGCCTGAGACATGTTTTTTTTTTCAAGTTTATATACTGATATTATAATTGCAATTTAATTGCTAAAATATCAAATAAAGTATATAAATAGCTGTTTCATCTTGACTGACTGTCAAACATCTGCAAAGATGTTTCTTTCAGGTGTTAAGGGTGCAAACTCCTAACATTTGATGAAGCAACGCTGGCTCACAGTGTTAAGAATATGCTTGAAAAATTCGCGCAATAAAATTCTTCACCAAATTGCCTTGCCATAAACAAATATGTAATGTGCAATAAAAAAATAATGCGCCAATAAAATTGGAGTTAATAACTATTCTATCTTTCAGGTCGGATCAAACTGCACACAGTGTAAAAAATTTGATTACAATCGGCTAAATTAGTTTCGGAGTCCATCGCGGACAAACAACGTGACACTGTGGCGGGGTTTTATTTATGCAAAGATAAATATGAACTCAAATCAAAGTAAACAACTAATTTATTTATAATATACTTTAATCAAAATTAACAAACTACAGGAACGTGGTTATGGGCTTTATATAACAAAATAATAGAATAATGAGATACGGGAGGGTTAGCGAAGAGAAGTCCCTACTACGTATCGTATAATACAAGCCGACGCACAGTTCGCTAACTACGCTAACGCGGGACTTGTGATTATATGCTACGCTGATAGCCTATGTTCGATGCGACCTGAGCGAACTCAACGACCGACCTAAGTCGATGCAGAGGAGTGTACTCAGGGAGCTCCGAGCGCAGACTGGCGAGCATTCTTTTTTTTTTTTTTGACAGACCTATCACTGAAACCCCATATGGGAGGCTTTAATCAGTTAAACCGGGCAGAGTGTGGCGAGCGCCGAAGGCGCTCAGCCTAGGTCCGCCACGCTAGCGGTACTCCGGTGCGGCCGAGGGTGAGGCTTAGGCTCGCTCGCACCGGGGCCCATACTAGCGGGCGTGATCGGGCCAGTGTGGGGTGCTAAGGGCACCCTACCAAATGGCGAACCCACCAGTGGTGGCGCCGCCGGAACCGGAGATGCCGTGGCATGCCGGATCACGGTCGGGCTCCATTCTGGCGGGCCCGATCTGGGAGGGGGGATCGGACAGCGACCTCAAGGGCGCCTCTGTAGGCTCGGACCTCGGCTTGGGTCGCCGTCCGAGGGGGGGCAGGTGAGAAGCGGCCAGGCACATGATTGTGTCGGCCGAAATGAAAGGCACTGGCGAGCAGAGGCTCGCGAATGCCTTATAAGGCCGCCGTGGCCTGGCGGGGCGCGGCGGCGGGGCAGGGGCGCGCCTCTTGACGATTCGTCGGGCTCCCGAGCGCGCACGATGCGGCGTCGCGTTACAACACGTAATTTATATATATTAAGATAAGATATTTAAGATGTGCCTCACCGAACTGGAAGTTCATGCTGTTGGGGCAGACGTGGTAGGCGGCCGACAGCAGCCCCTCGCTGACGAGCGCCACGCCCATCGCGTACAGCAGCCCGAAGTGCTGCGGGATGCCCAGCTCCAGCTACACCGGGAGGAACGAGACAACTGTGTTGATATTTAACTTTAATGAAAACACTTTTATAAATAATAGGGGTTAAAGTATGAAATTGCCGATTATTTTCCCACTTTTAATTTTGTTTATAGCTCTTAAGTATAGTCGTATTATTGAGTAATTCTTTTTGTATTGTATCAAAAACTAAATAAAGTAACTTTTGACTAAAAAAAAATGCAATACTAGTGCCTATTACTTCAAAGGAAGTCGTTGAAAAGACCCCTTACAAGCTGACCTTCTTGCTTCAATTAAGTATATTTGTATTTTAGACTTTGATTTTCAGAAATTTAAATACTATAATGCGTAGCTATATAACCATCTAACTTTCACCTTTAATTGCATCGAAAACGCTTCAGGCGTTTTTAAAAAAACTAAAAAAAATTTAGTATGGAAAAATGACTTTTCTCGATTTCGTCCATACAAAACGGCAATTTCATACTTTAACCCTTTATATATAAAATAATTTATTTTAGGCAATGCCCATACTACAATGTTAAATAATTACAAACTACGTTAGTCTAAAAATTAATCAAAAAAATTTAAATAATATCAGTATATAAACTTGAAAAATTATGTCTCAGGCGGTACTCGAACCCGCATCTCCTCGCATGCCGGGCGGACGCTTTACCATTAACGGCCGGTCCCAATAATCTAGCTATCTTCAGTTTTGGCATATCGGAGGTAGAAAACATCTTCTGTCTCTGATTTTGCCGTCCAGAGAAACAAAGACAAAAGTTGTTTTCTATCTCCGATATGCCAAAACTGAAGATAGATAGGTTATTGGAACCGGCCGTAAGTCACCGAGACACGCTGTAAGCCAGCGTTGTTTCATCAAATGTTAGGAGTTTGCACCCTTAACACCCGAAAGAAACATCTTTCAAGATGTTTGACAGTCGGTTAAGATTTTTCAAGTTTCAATACTGATATTATGACACACATACGCACGCGATTACCCTTGTAATGGATTGGGACGTAGACTCTAAATGATACACAAGTCTTCCGTGGAATAGTCCTCCATTTACCAATGATGGCTAGCCTTATATACTATATAACAATACGTGACAAGAGAGGCAAGCGTGACTATATTCAAGGAAGATATTGTTTTAACTAATTATCACGTCCCATAAGAACGTGATACAATTTGTCATCACATACCACACCCTAAACTTACCTCGACAACGCCCCTAGCCCTGTGCCTCTGTTGCCGCCGCCACACTTGCATCAGGAACAGCAGGCCGAGCAGTACGTAGCCCAGGTTGGAGTACACGTGGTTGAAGTCGGACAGAACTAGCAGAGGATGGGCGCAGAGGAAGTTGAAGTAGCAGAGGTCTTGGTTGCCGGACTGGTTCAGAAGCTGTGGGCGAGATAATATAAAAACGGTGCGTCTTGGACCACCTTAGAAACGAAGCCAATGTGACCAATAAAATATTTATTGAAAAAATCTAGGTATACAGGGTGAAATTTTATATATATATAATATATATAATATTCTTTATTGCACAAAAAAAAACATAAAGGTTGTTACAGTAAAAACAGTTTACAAAGGTGAGCTTATCTCTTTAAGAGATCTCTTCCTGCCAACCTAACTGGTGTGGAAGAAATTCATTTAAACGGGCACAGTAATGTGCATTTAGAAGATAAAAAGAAAATTTACAAAAATAAAAAAAAAACAAACTAGCATAAGATAATGATAAATATACCTACTTAAACTACACTCTAATATACTTCAAATTAAATTATATATATAAAAAAAGGGATAAACCTACTTATAAAATACATACAACACATACATATACCTACATAAACTAAATACATTGTAATGATTGAGATAAATAGTGCTCTTTTAAACGAATCTTGAACGATGTCATAGAAGGGCTGCTTTGTATAGCCTTGGGGAGTTTGTTCCATAGTCGCACAGCTTGGGAAGAGAACCAACCACCTTCCAAATTTTAATATACCAATCTACGAGACAAAAAACAAATGACGTATTTTTTCTTTTGGTATAGCCCAGTACAAATTTGTCAAGATAAAGCACTTAGAAAATGTCCGCAAAAAATCTAAATTTTTTGATACGGCCGCACAGTAACACTTTTTTTACGCGATTCGCATCTCATTTATTCATTACGATACTATTCATACGTTTTTGATTTTCCCTTTATACCTTATCAAGCCTAGGACCGTAATAATTGAAAACTATATTGCGAAAAATATTTTCGGGTGAAAGCTTGATTCTCATTTTTTACTTCATAAATGGGCTCTAAATACGATACCGAATGCCTATAAAAATTTTGGAAAGTGTTTAAAATTTCACCCTGTATAGGCCACTTTTTATACCCGGAAACGGTTCCCGTGGAATAATTTTTTTACATAGTTTTAAATCCAAAATTCTACGCGTACGAAGTCGCGGTCAACAGCCTTGATCTTAGTAATGTTATAAATGTGAAACGTTGGATGTTTGTTATTTAACCACGCCGGAACGATTAAACTGATCTGGATGAAGTTTTGCAAGGAGATACATAACGGACAGGAATACCATAATCATCATCATCATAAGCCTATCACAGTCCACTGCTGGACATATGCCTCTCCAATGGGGACTACCGTTTCTTTGCTCACCAGTTGGCGCCACTGTAGACTGAGGTCCGGAGTATAGCTATCAAAGGCGATTGGCGCCGAAACAAAGTGTTATATCTTGAATCTAATTAAGGTTATATTGTTCATAAATAACTATCTTGATATCAACAAACTAACTTCTGAAATAGTTGCTCTTGAGGCCGCCTATTTTTGCGCTTTTTCTTAATTCCGCTTTTAAAGCGTTCACATTAATCGCCAAATAATCCATATTTGCGATATTTTACGAAAAAGGTCACTTTCCAGCAGGTAAATTAAAGAAATTATAATTTATGCAACAAATTCCGCTAAAACCAGTACAAAGTGAATGATATTGGACCTCACGCGACACTAGCGCCTCTAGTGGCAAATTCACTAGCGATAGCCCCCATTGCACGCCACTTAGGTCGATCCTCGGCTTCTCGCATCCAGCTCCTGCCAGCCACCTTGCGCAAATCATCACTCCACCTGGCCTGAGGGCGTCCTACACTACGTTTGCCGAGACGCGGTCTCCACTCAACAACTCGTTTACCCCAGCGGTTGTCGGTTCTGCGGCTAATATGGCCAGCCCACTGCCACTTCAGCTTGCTAATCCGGTGGGCTATGTCGGTAACTTTAGTTCTCTGCCGGATCACCTCATTTCTGATTTTGTCCCTAAGAGAAACTCCGAGCATAGATCTCTCCATAGCCCGCTGAGCGACTTTGAACTTATGGACTAGCCGTACCGTCAGTGTCCACGTTTCAGCTCCGTATGTCATGAGCGTCCTACCCATCATGACATACGGAGCCGAATAGCATAAGGCTACTTCAAATCCCAAAAAAAAAAATCGGTTCCCATGGAAACATTTATGTTCGTTTTATCTTATCGAAAGGGGTCGAGATGTTTCGCATTGTGGTATTTTACGGGTCAGGGTATATATAGCATAGGCTAAATTTTACCCACGAACGAAGTCACGGGTGATAGCTAGTAAATAAATAAATGTGGACAACATCACATACATTGTTCTGATCCCAATTTGAATAACTATTTAAAGCATTCGTATTTTGGAAACCAGAAACATCGAAGGTACCACAAACTCCCAGACCCGAGAAAATGTAGACTTTTTTTCTACATTGACCCGTCCGGGAATCGAACCCGGGACTTCGGAGTAAGCGACACCTTGAAAACCGGTGTGTACGCCACTCCGCCACGGAGGTCGTCAAATATTTCAATAATTAAATACTCACCCTCTGATACGTGACGACCAATTGTATCACGGGCAATGTGTAGAACACAGCCACAGTTAGCACGTTCCACAAGTACATCTTCGATCGGGCAGACAGAACCCGGGGGCGGCATCTGTATAGCAAATACGTGTCAAAATTACCAGCTTTTAATTTCTGGATGCAGGCCTCCCTAAGGGGAGGATAATGGCGTATTTGCCACGCGTGGCAGACGATCGCAGTTTGGCCAAAGAATTTAGAATTACACGATAAGAATAAACCTTTGGGGAATTTCTGGAGTAATTTTTTTAAACCGCGAGATTCCTGATAGAATCATATTTTACATCATTAAAAAAAATTCTGGCTTTGTAGGAAATAGGTTAGTAGGATGGTTCCTAGCGAATCCTCTACAACTAAAAGCACATGGTAAATAAATAACATATTATTAGGGGTTAAAGTATGAAATTGCCGTTTTGTATGGACGAAATCGAGAAAAGTCATTTTTCCATACTAAAATTTTTTTAGTTTTTTTAAAAACGCCTGAACTGTTTTCGATGCAATTAAAGGTGAAAGTTAGATGGTTATAAAGCTACACATTATAGTATTTAAATTTCTGAAAATCAAAGTATATAATACAAATATACTTAATTGAAGCAAGAAGGTCAGCTGACACATTGTAAGGGGTCTTTTCAACGACTTCCTTTGAAGTAATAGGCACTAGTATTGCATTTTTTTTTTATTCAATAGTTACTTTATTTAGTTTTTGATACAATACAAAAAGAATTATGCAAAAATACGACTATACTTAAGAGCTATAATAAAAATAAAAAGTGGGAAAATAATCGGCAATTTCATACTTTAACCCCTATTATTATGTTGTTCTGATCCCACAATGAGTAACTATACAGGGTGTCCAGTAAGTACCACGACAAACATAAGTAGAAGGAAGGAGTAAGGGTCAGCTATCATACAAAATATAAAACCGGCCAACTGCGAGTCGGACTCGCGCACGAAGGGTTCCGTACCATCGACTAGGTAAACAACAGAAGGTAAACAAATATCGAGCCAAAAAGGGCAAAAAAATCGATTTCTTCTCAAATATTTATTTTATACTGTTTTTAGTTTTTGTTGTTATAGCGATAACAGAACTACATACATAATTTGTGAAAATTTCAAATGTCCAGCTATAGAGGGTTCTTGAGTTATAGCCTGGTGACAGGCAGACGGACAGACAGCGAAGTCTTAGTAACAGGGTTCCGTTTTTACCCTTGGGGTAAAAAGTGACCTCTGTAAAAGTGTCATAGTTTTCGAGATACTGCATATCCTCAACTTTGAACTGCTGTGTTGAAAAAAATATAAATTGAACTATCGCTGCACACAGCCCTATAAATTTGCTTGTTTCATAGGGATTTCAAAAAGGTTTCACATCATTCATATTTCAACAATAAAAAAAAAGTTGTGGCTATTTTCGTAAGTAAGGGGCTCAGATTCAATAAATTCTACGTAAGTAATGATTTTAAATGAAACTGTGGTTATTACTGACAAAGGAAGTGGTTAGTAATAGAGCAAAAGATTATTATTAGCTTTAGACCTTTTTTTATGCTGCTGGCCTTTTTAACAACAAAACAAAACAGACGAAAAAAGTGTTTATTTAGATATTTTTCTAAAAAAAGAGCAGTATCTCGAAAACTATGACATTTTTATAGAGGTCTTTTTTTTTGTATGATAGCTAACCCTTAAAACTTGCTTCTCCTTAAGTTTGTCGTGGTACTTCCTGGACACCCTGTATAAAGCAATCGTATTATGGAAACCGGCAATAACTATGGTATCACAAAGACCCAGATCCGAGAAAAAGGTAATAAAACCCTTTTTTTTCTACATTGATCCTTCCAGGAATAGAAATTGGACCTCGGAGAAGGTCGAATTGGACCTTGAAATTCGGTGTGTACGCCACTTCGCCACGCTACGTCAAAAATCGTGGTAGAAATCTCGAAACGTCTAACTTATAGGTTTTTTTTTTTTTTTTTTATTTCAGAAAACCAACAGCTAAAATCACTTTTACAAAATTATAATTTACTAACATATTAGTAGGCCAATACTAGGTTTTCCTTAAATAACAGATTAGTATAAAGTTGCGAGACTAACATCTTGTTGATATTATTTTCATAGCACTAATAGACAAGAAAAATAAAACACGAGTATTATTACTATAACTAAAGTGTTCAGC
This sequence comes from Anania crocealis, assembly GCA_949315895.1. Classification (NCBI taxonomy): domain Eukaryota; kingdom Metazoa; phylum Arthropoda; class Insecta; order Lepidoptera; family Crambidae; genus Anania; species Anania crocealis. The sequence continues at coordinate 1,973,659 of OX438877.1, forward strand.
GTACGGACGACCGCACACTCAGACAGACACAGTGGCATTCGACGCAGTGGCTGGCAACAGCGGCCATTCCAAAACTAAAAATGTAGGTATAGTCTGCCTAATAAGCGGGCGACCGCACACCAAAGCCACGCTGACAGTGCTCCCCTATTGACGGCCCAAGAACATACAAAACCAAAACTTATATCAGTTACATTCCTATATGACGAGGACAGGACAACACAAGATATATTTATATTTTTTTTTAAAGTCGTACGTACGCTGACAAAACCATTCAATGGTTTAGTGGGACGTGTAAAAGCGCCTCCAGGGGCCTATTTGCAGAAATAAAACTGATTTTAACTGATTTCCTCACCTGGCAAGGTTAGCGACGCACAGCTTCCCGCCCATTCTGTACACGTCTCTCTCGGCGTGCGCGTCGTCGAGCGTAGAGAAGTCGGACTCGGTGTCTGATGACGAACTGCATTCGGCTATAAAAAACGCAGATCATCAGCTGATCAGCATCTATACTTTATATGATACTAGCTTTTGCCCGCGACTTCGCCCGCGTGAAGCAGTTATTTTTGGTATTTTTTTTACTTTATGCATGCTATTTTTGGTGCACTTAAATATAAGTACACTGACATAAACAACTGAAAATCTTCCAACATTTGAAGAATTATTTTCTGACTCCTAATTTCTAAGTAGATAAACCTGCGATGCAGGATAGTATGGACATATGGCGATTTGTATGGTGAGGTATAACAGCGCCATCTGTTGTTTGTCGTCGGAACCGGTCGAACTCTTGTTAGTGGCGTGTGTGTTAGAGGTCGGCACAGGTAACTTCAAGTAATTAGGAAATATGACGAAATAACACCATCACCCTTTTTTAAAATCGGTTAAAAAGTAGCCTATGTCCTTCCTCAAGGTTTAATAGACCTTCGTACAAAATTTTATCAAAATCGGTTCAGTGGTTTAGGCGTGAAAGCGTAACACACAGACAGACAGAGTAACTTTCACATTTATAACATTAATTAGAGATTTTAGCAATTTAATTGCAATTATAATATCAGCATTTAAACTTGGAAAATTATGTGCCGCCTGAGACATACTTTTTTAAGTTAACTAAATTTAGAGTAAAATTTGCACACAATCATAAACCACATACACGCATATTCACACAATCGTAGTCGCAAGCACTCACACTAACAACAAAAGTATTAAGTGGGTCAAAAACGGGCAATGTGAAAATCACCGAGCCATGGCAGAACAATGTTTGAGAAACACCGCTATAGAGTATACGGCTTTACTCTACTACTCACTATAGATAGATAGATAGATAGAGTACTCTTTATTGCACACCAGAAATAAAAATAAAAATTACAGTTACTCACCAGTCCTCTGCGACGACAGATTAGCGTCTCCTTCGCCGACGCGACGCTTACGCATCGAGCTCTCGCCGGAACCACTCGCATCCGTTACCGCCACGGGAACAATGTCGTTGGGTGTGAGGCGGCCTTCTGCGATTGAAAGAGATTTTTAATGATATTTAGTAATAATATTACAAAGCTGAAGAGTTTGTTTGTTTGTTTGTTTGAACGCGCTTATCTCAGGAAGTACTGATTCAAATTGAAAAATTATTTTTGTGTTGGATAGTCCATTTATCGAGAAAGACTTTAGGTTACATAACATCACGCTGCGACCAATAGGAGAGAAGCATCAGTGAAAAATGTTGCAAAAATAATCGCGATCATAATAACAGAAATTGACGCGTACGAAGTCGCAGGCAACAGCTAGTGATAGATTTATAGTCTTATAGAAAAATTACACTTACAAACGTCAGCAATGGAATCAACAAATCCGCAGATTTTTAAATTTATATATATATATTTTTAATTTAATGTTTAATTGTTAATAAATGTTAAAATTATTTGTGTAATTTGTTTTATTTTTTTTTTTTTTACTTTTCAAGTGCCTCCTGGGCTTCCACTGAAAATCAGCGTCGCAGTATGCCTTTTGCTGTTGCGACCAATGCTGAGTGGGGGCCTTTTTGGCACATTAATTATTATGTTATTTTCTTTTTGTTTAATTTACTAATTTTTGAAGTGCCAAACAAAATAATTCTATTCTAAAAAAAAAACGTTTCTTTACTATTTTTACTTTATGTGCAATCTTACCTTCGCTATTAGCACTGTCGTCAATAACATGCACTTGCTGCCGCCTTTGACAGAGTATGACGATGATGAAAGCGACATAGAAGGACATAAAAAACGCCAGAGCAGCTCCGGCGGCTATCAGGTATTCCTGGTAGGAGATCGTTTCGATTACTTTGAAACTGCAACAAAAAAATAACAAGTTTGAAACTTATTGCGAGTTTTTTAAGCGGTGTCTTTAGATCTATAGGAAACAACTTCGTAAGGAGTTATTCTTGGTCCTTTTTTATTAATACCTCCATGATAATGCAATCTAACCCAATTTCAAACATTTTTAAACTTATTAGGAGTTTTTCGAGTGAAAAACAAGCGATGTCACCTTTAGATCTATAGGAAACCACTTCAAGGATCAATTTTTGGTCCATTTACTCTTTGACGATCCAGTTAGCGTAGGATGCGGTGGTTCACCATTAAGGTACACTAGGAGCCCCAGTACCATTTCCGATCAAGTCAATTTAGAAAGAAATATTTTTGTAATTAGCTTGAGACGCAACTTCGCAAGGGGTCAATCCTTGGTATGTTGTTACTACCTTCTTGACCACCCTGTTGGTTTAGGGTGCTCGGCTGCGTTGGAGCAAGGGACCCGGGTTCATAGTCTCAGTCAAATCCCAGACCCGAGATAAGAAAGAAAAATACATTCTTTCTACATTGGCCCGCAAATCGAAATCGGGACCTCAGAGCAAGCGATACTCTGAAAACCGGTACGTGCGCCACCACCAAGCAGGTCGTCAAAATACTTAACGAAACAAAACAATTTCTAATAGAAGTTGGCTTTAGGGATTTCCAGCCCGCATTCGACAAGAGTAGTGATTATGCCTGTACCCATCATTGCTGTGGTAAATTGAATTCAATGATGGAGACCTTCGCCCTGCAGTCAGATTATTATAGCCGTTACTTTACAACAAAACAAAACCAAATTCTAATAGAACTTTGCTTTAGGGATTTCACTTCCACAGGGATCAGTCCTTGATCCACTATTATTACTTACCTAAACTGTTTCACTCTGCCGTCATTGGTTGGGACGTAGACCACACTCTCTCCTCCCCACCCCAAATAGTGCGCCATTTTGGGAAGCGTGCTATTAGTTGGGATACGGTCCGAGCAGTCATCGTCTGACGTCTTGACTATGAAGACAATGTAAAAGCCGATAGGGAATGTGTCTTGCTGGAAGGAGAAATACATACATTGCGTAAAGTCGTCAATATCATTCATTTATAACAGAACGCAAATTTTTCAACCCAGAAATAAACAAAGGGGTTTTTTTAATTCACCGCCTAAATTTATAGGGGGAAAACCATTTCGCTGTTTCTACTCTTGTATTGAGCTCTAAAGTGTCTCAGTGCTCTGTACAATGTAGTTGACTCTCTAAAGCTTTGCATCCCACACCCCACGCTTTTCTCTAAACAACACTTATAATTTTAATTCATAATTTTGTTTCTATATTTAATAAATATTTTTTACTTAGATTCATCATCAAAACGTGTTTTTTTTTAAATACTATTTTTGTATTGATATAGTCAGATAATCAGCACAAGACGGTGCTATTGTAATTTAAGGATGAACAGGCTACAAATAAAACAAAATAAGATAATTTTGTTGTTAAAAGCTTTCATAAAACTTACCGTCAAAGTGATTCCGCCGCGTCTTGTCATTGTCAAGTAGTAACCATCATAGAGTATATCTCTTTCATTGTCAAATACTGGACACTGGAAAAACAATAGTAGATGATAATGGAAAAAAAACTTTGTAATTTAAAAAAAAAATGTAACGGTTTGAAATCATCCCATTGCAGGGCAAAGGCCACAAGACTAGTTACCACAACGATGGGCACTGGCATAATCACCACGCTTGCCGAATGCGGGTTGGTGATCACAAACCCGCGCAATGTTCGAAAATTTAAAACTCAATCCAGATGCCTTACTCTGCAACACGAAGCTCATATTTACGGATACATCTGTCTCTTTCAGATACTTTATGACATCGGTATGAGTGATAGGGACAGATGGATTCGAATATAATGACATTGTGTTGCGGAGTGAGGCCTCAGGACCCCTAGATCTTAGATCGGTACTTAAACCAATAATACATTACTAAGGACTTAAAAATAGTACTCACCGAATAGTTCTGTATTGAAACAACCGCGCATATATCGTCATCGGACTCGATCAGAACGATCACACTCTTCGGTCTTGACATCCAACTGTCATCTTTGTTGATACTCCTCAAGAAGTACGAATTGAGTATACTCTGTTCGTTGTCATTCAGCTCTTCGTGACACATGTGCTTTCTTTTAGCGCTTTGCGTTGACAAATTTATCATATCGTTCGGTCCTTGTTTGAAAGGATAGAAGTAATACTTCGGCTGGCTCGGTGTACTTGTCAGATTTGTTTCCATGTTCAAACCGATGAAGAAGTCTAATACCGTCTCTACGACTATTGTCACTTCAATGTCATCGGGCGACGATGATGTCAAATGTACGATTGGATTGTTGAAGGATTTTATATCTGAAAAGGGAAGTGGTATGTGGTTGTGGTTTCGTATCGAACATCTGTGAATTTATTATATTATACAGATGGTTTAAATGTACATTGCTATTTAGTTGTGATTTGATGGTAATGATGACGCTATTGTGACAGGGTGCAATTTTAACCACAATAATCGAAGCAGACGTTATGTTACCATTATGTATAACATCTTGGCAGTGTTATTTCAATTTTTTCATTTTTTTTTTTTTATGAAAATATAAAATATTACTAGATTCGGGATTTATACCATGTACCTTATTTATTATTAGTTTCTTCCGTGATCATGGCACTTGCAACAGTGCCGAAATATCGGAAACTCATAATAAATAAGTTACATGGTATAAATCCCGAATCAAATAACTCTAGTGATAGTGACCATGAAAGTTTAAATCAGTATATAAAATATCAGTTCAGCTATTTATTTTGAAGCACGCTGCGACGCGCACGGATGAAGCTGTGTAAGGTTGTTTCATGCGGAACCCACTGCAGCAAAATAATACGTCTGTGCGCGTCACAACGTGTTACAAAATTAAAAGTCTAAATCATTTTTTTTTTACATAATAATTGTTATTGATAGATTAAATAACACTGCCATTATGTTAATCATGATGGTCACATAACATGGGCTTCCTTTTTCTGGTGGTTTAAAATGCACCGTGTGTAGGGTTGGGCGTGGGTTTAATACAGTAGTCATGTTGAAGGAAGCGACTGTGTTTATCTTTCCTCTTTTAGGGAAAGATCCCTAATCTATTGAAGCTAGATATCCCTTTTTACAAAATACGCCATACAGTTTTCTATTTTATTTGACGACACAACCATATGTTATAGTAATTATTATTTATATTGATAAATACATAAGCTTCCTTTAACAACACCCTGTATAAAATTGATGTAAACCATTTATAATTTTTTATATATGGTTTTTTTTAATCATGAGACCGGACATGAATCTAAAAAGGAATGTTTTAAAAATAATGAGCCATGTCATCAGTAACCTTTAGACGTACTGTCCGGTGTTCCACTAGTCACTCTGTATACATGTATAAATATTGGATGATATGAAATCATGTATACCATTGAAAGTAGATCATCATGTGCTGATTTCAATAATTTCAGAGTGATCAAAGATATTGTTCAATTGCTTCCAAGGAAATACATGTTTTTGTGTATATATATGTATATATTGCAACTATATAATAAAATTGTAATAAGCCGATGTTTGTACTGATGATAGTAAAAGAAACGTAAGCAAAATAAGTCACTAGAATTTAAGTCTGTATGTCTATATGCTTGTAAGTACACGTACCACGCCAAGAAGTCGTTACTGGGGTAAACTGGGGATAGTTCACTATTGGGGCAGGTCGAAACATGTCAAAAATTTCAATCTATGTATGTGTTCCGGCATTTTACAAACTAGTTGCAAGAATATACTGATCTAAACTTTCATGGTCACTATCGTAAGAGTTAGTTATTTCGAAATTTCTACCATGTACCTTGTTTTTTATGAGTTTCTGATATTTCGGCACTATTGCAAGCGCCATGATCACGGAAGAACTAATGAATGAAATATCAGAAACTCATAAAAAACAAGGTACATGGTAGAAATCTAACTCTAAGCTGCAAGAAATGCGTATGTAAGATCAGTTAGCTGATGTATTACTTAAACATGTCAAAATTTAACAATAGCCAAGCTGTCTATACAGTCAAACATCCCTGATCTCCCCTAGGCCACGCCCACCACTGGCCCTATTTTCTAGAACCATTTTTGTGGCTTGGTAACGCTTCTACTTGTATAAAAATCTAATTAGTAGGATACAAATAAAATTTTGTAACTAATAAGGGCTGGGCATGCCAAAAGTAGGACAGACACAGCCCAAAAGGGTCTTCTTTAAGTTAAAACATTCCCTAAATGATCCAGTATAGCAAAATATAATTAGGGTGCAAAAAAATCAATAGTAAAAAAAACCTATATACAACATGTACACAGACGAGAAGCATGAAGTAATAAATTTTGAAGCAATCGAAGGCGCTTATTCAAATCGATTAGTAAAATCAGTTTTATTTCTGCAAATAGGCACCAGGAGACGCTTTTACACGTCCCCGTATTTAAAACAACCACTGCTTCGGGACAAGTCAAGGCTAGTGCCGAGATGAAGCGCAAGAAACTCTGTTACTATTTATAAGTATCTGTCATGCATTTCGTCTCCTTTTTAGGGTTCCGTACCAAAAGGGTAAAAACGGGACCCTATTACTAGGACTTCGCTGTCTGTCCGTCTGTCTGTCGCTCTGTCACCGGGCTGTATTCTGTTACCGCAATAACAACAAATACTAAAAATATAATAAAATAAATATTTAAGGGGGCTCCCGGTACCCGAACCGATACAACAAACCCGGTTTTTTGACCTTTTTGGTACGGAACCCTTCGTGCGCGAGTCCGACTCGCACTTGGCCGGCTTTATTTTAGTTCGTATTTGAAAATCTATAGATATGGAATATATAATGATTTACATGAAGGCTACAATGTAGTCTTACCTTAGACATCTAAACTATTCTGTATAATATAAACAATTGACAGATGTTTAAGTGATTATTTTATACAGTCCGATATGGGTTGTAATGAACGTTGAATGACACACTTATAATAGATAATGTCTTTACAGTCGCTTATTCTTCTAGTGATTTAGTGAAATCGAAACATCGTGAGTTTAAATATCGATGGTCAGCGTATTTATCGATACGACCATTAGAATTTATAGTGTCAATGTCTCAAAACATCTGGATTAACAATGCATTGATTTGTGATTGCACAAACTAACGAAATACTGAGGCGCTGCGCAAACGTAAACACTTTTAGTTTCCAGTTACCGATACATTGGAGTTGGACGACCATTTGGATCAGCGGTAGTAAACGCTGCTTCTGAGCCATGGGTCGCGGGTTCGATCCCCGCACAGTACAAATATTTGTGTGCATGAACATGTCTGTTTGTACTGGTCTGGGTGTTATCTATGTATTTACAAAAAAAAAAGTAATTTAAGTAAGTTTATCGGTTGTCTAGTACCCCATACGACAGGGTACTTAATAGTACCTTAATTTGGGACTAGATGGCTCTGTGTGGCCCAGTGAGGCATGTCTTAAATATTTATTTATTTATTTTACACGTTTTGATCGTCAATAAATAATGAGTGGATGATTTCATACTGGTTTTATGGAAATCGAATATTCATTGGTAACTTGTATCTGGCACAAGACGCAAAATTCACGTTAACGCCCTGCATAGCAGTAAATTTGCTGTCATGAGGTATTTATGGGCTAGATAGAAATAACAAAAAACTGAGGTATGAATTGGGCAAGTTACATGTGTCAGAGAAGACAGCAAATGTAGCGTTTTCTAGCCGAATGCTATAGGTAGACTGGTAACCTGTTTAGGTACCTATACCATGTGGAAATCTCAACACAGTGGAGAATACAATAAAATGCACAAATCTGTTTAAAATTACTCTAATCCAATTAGGTAATTCCACGTATCAATAAATTTATCTATCGATAATAAATCACAAACTATCGATATTAAATTTCACGGTGTCACTTCACTATTATTTTATTTTTAATGTAAACTTAAGACACGTTCATCAAAAGCCATGTCGAACCGTAAGTATAATAAATATTTATTTACGTATAACAGGCCCACAGTAGTTTTTAATCCACTTCCCACTCACTAAGGGTGCGTGAACAGAAAGAAAGATAAATTAAAGTATTATGGGTCTTATTATTAAGGCAAATAATGCCTTACCAATCTCAATCACACTGGATATTGTTAATTATTGTAGTGTTAAAAATACTAAGGAAAAACAATTGGGACCTTTCGACTTGTAGCGATTTAGTAGCGAGCATTTGCATCAATTCAAATGTTGATTGCATACTGCAGTACTTAAATTTGATCATGAAAACTTTTAGCGGCAATTCAGTAGCGCATTTCGGAAGTGCGCTTTAACACAATAGGTAAACTAACCGATACACTTTTATTGTGACGATTCAGTAGCGCGTTTCGGAAATGCGCATCTACATAGCTAATCTAGTCGAGGGGATTTTGTGGGGATTTGGAAGCGAATTTAGGGAAGTCTCGTCTACATTCATACTCTAGTTACGGGGACTATTTACAACAATTCAGAAGCGCATTTCGAGATCTAGTGTCTACAAGGCAACGCCAGTCGAGGGGACTTCTGGTACCGGTTTGATAGTGCATTTGAGGAAGACGCGTCTACATTAATAACTCAAGTTACGGGGACTTTATGTATCAATTCAGTAGCGCGTTTCGGCAACGCGGCTTTATTTCGCTATACTTGTCAGGAGGACTATTTGTAGCGAATCAGAAGTGCGTTTCGGGACGCGGGTCTACATCGCTACGCCATCGTGGGAACAGCTTGTAGCGGTTCGATAGCGCGTTTCGGAAAGTCGCGTCTACATTCATACTCTAGTTACGGGGACTATTTACAATAATTCAAAAGCGCGTTTTGAAAACAGGTGTCTACAAACAAAGCTACGCCAGTCGAGGGGACTTCTTGTACTGGTTTGATAGTGCATTTCAGGAAGGCGCGTCTACATTAATAACTCAAGTTACGGGGACTATTTATATCAATTCAGTAGCGCGTTTCGGCAACGCGGGTCTAGTTCGCTACCGTGGACTGTCGAGTCACCATAGACCCTGCCTTCAGTCAGCGCGGCGGGCGACGCGAGGTTTTTAGTGGGTATAACCCTGGGTCCCATAAAAGGGCGCCGGGAGTCCCACATACCGCCCTGCCCTTCCCCGGGGCAGTGGTAATGATGCGTAACGATTTTTCCTCGCGTAAAACAAAAGGCGTCTAGTTTGCTACGCTAGTCACGAGAACTATTTGTAGCAATTCCGAAACGCGCTAAAATACAGATAATACACAAACACTAAACTATAATTACACAATGGCATACCACTATACTTTATATTAGGTAGCAAGTAACAAGTTATTTTTACAATTATCTTGCAAGGCGATAAGGTTTAAAAGCATTTTGTTATAAGATACGAAGCGCGAACTTTAAGACGATATACGATCAGAATATCGAACAAGGTCCACTGTTTGTAAGCAATACAAAAACAATTGTCTGGGATATAGTGTCGACCTATAATCATCCCACTGCAGGGCAAAGGCCTCCATCATTGAATTCAAGTTACCACAGCAATGATGGGCACAGGCATAATCACCACGCTTATTTATTAATCGGCGTTGGTTTGTTCGGAAATATATTATCATAAAAAGACTTGAACAGAAATTCATTTGCTCAATCCTTTTTTTTTTTGGTTATTATATTGGCAATTGCCAGCATGACACAGCGTGGCAGTGACGTGTAAGGAGGGGTGCGTTTCCGACCATAGATTGTCTGTGATTTGCGTTCGGATACTTCCGATACGCGTTCAAAGCCCACAGCGACAATATTATTTATAAATATAATTTTATTGTATGTACGTATTCTATAATTATGTCACTTATTTAACAGTTGATATTTATATACATATACTGATAGTTTTTATTTCTTTTTATTCTAACATCCATTTTAGTTTTCATAAAAAAAAAGCCTCACATATTAGCGGTATTTATATAGTAAATTTATTTTTTATTTTTTTATGTAGGTATAACGTTACGAATGCAAATAGCAATTGTATCTTTTTTTTTCTTTGTGCGTCTGTTGTGTCACTCATATGGGTCCCACCAGAATACCAGCGCTGCAGCGGCCCTTGGCTCTTTGCAGCACATGCTGAGGTGGGACCTAATTGGCCATATTTCCTTGTCAATTTGTTTTTTTGTATTTTGTTTTGTTTCTTATGTTCTATTGTCTAGCTGTAATTTCGTCTATGTCTACTGTAATGTGCTTGTGGCCAATTGAATGTTTCTTTCTTTCTTTCTTATCGGTATGATTCAAATAAAATAAATGTGGACAACATCACATAGTTATTTAGTACTAATCTTGTGCTTAAATGTTATTTACTGTTGGTGCCAAATAAATATTTTTCTTTCTTTCATACATTGTTTTGATTTCAAAGTAAGTGAGTATTATAACACATGTTTTGTGGAAATCAAATACAACGAGTTACAACATACCATACACCTAGACTGTTTTTTTCTTCTTACATTGACACGTCCGGGAATCGAACCCGGATGTGAGGAGCTAGCAAAAATTTAAAAT